>JAIPRL010007740.1:0-22448 GCA_025469235.1 Pemphigus obesinymphae
CCTATATTCTTTTTAATACTTCTCATACTTTTTGACAAGTTTTATGCCGGCTGTCGACCTGACGCAACCTCAATTAGTCGACTTCTACGACAGGCATGAGGAAACCGTGGAGGTATTCTTAGCCCCCCTCCATAGGGGTTTTTGAATAATGTACCTACTTTAGATAAATCTAATTTAATGATAATTTTATAGAAAAAATCAAGGAGCATACAATCTGCTTATATTCTTATGATCATATATCAAGTTATACTATCGTATTAGCAGAGCCGTAGTAAGGACTTGGCGAAACTGGCTCGGGCCAAGGGCGCAAAAGAAAAGGGGGCGCAAAAATCGAAATTCAGTAATATCTATCCCTAAATTTATAAAATGGGGGGGGGGGCGAAAATTCGACGGGAAAATTTTGTAAAAGTAAGTTGACGACTTTCTTTTTTTTCTTATTAACTAAATTTTTAAGGAATGGGAGCACAACTCCAAAAAATTGATGACTTTTTTCCTTATTACCAATTTTGGGGCGGAAATTCGGTTCTTTGCCAAGGGTGTTATCGAATCTTACTACGGCTTTGCGTATTAGGTATAATATTATAATGAAAATTAACAGTTTTACATCTTCTTATTTTTCGAACTCTAACATGCTCCGATTTGCACTTCGCCGCACCATCTCATTTTATGGGAGTCGATGATAGTTCTTGATAGCTACGACAAGCATAGCTACCTACAAATTATTGGATGAGTTTCAGTGGCGTGCTCAGAATTTTGAAATAGTGGGGGGGGGGATATTTTTTCAAAAATTGATAATCGCTATGTAAAAAAAAGGTCATTTGTCATTTGACTATGTGAATTCAATACAATCCAATAATTGTTCGTTTGCCGTATTGTTTTCTGCGTTCATTCATAAACAATTATAATTTTTGGGATTATTTTGCTTTATTTTACTGTATTTTTACTTTATTAACCTAGGAATGTAGTAAAATTAATTTAAAATTAAATAATTTTATAATATAAAATATTATTATATTACATTATGAAAAAAAAATTAAAACAAAATCATATTATTTTATTCATGTTAAAATCTAAAGACAAAAACCAACACATCGTTCGTCGGGTGTCAGTAGGGGTAGAAGCACTATACATAAAACGATTCTGAGCGGAGTTTCGGTGGTAATATACATAAATCTCGACTTAACGAAATCGTCGGTTGCTGACCGTGGTTAAATCATCTCCGGGTAAAAGTTGCAAAAACAAAGAACCTTGTGCAGTGGAAAATAAAGAAGACCATAGAATGCGATTGAGGAGAGGCGCAAGACGATCAACACTAAATACGGTGCAGAATGACAAACGCAAAATGCTATAGAGAAGCGATATGACACACCCTCATCACCCCTGCGAGCACGCCACTGACGAGTTTGGTAATTATGGCCGTCTTGCATCAGAGCCAGCGAGAAAAATCTATTTACCTAACCTAATCTCATTTGCTACCTGGGAGTCGAACCGGAGAATATCTCGTGCACCGTAAAAAGAGTTTTAACCACTCGACCACGGTCTACCTCCAGGTATAATATTACATTATCAAATATATATGAAGCTCAAATTAATTTCAATAATTTTATTATGGTTTTATTTTACGATAGGTTAGGTTAGGTTAGGTTAGTATAACAACACATATAAAGACAAACATTTTTTATGCACGCATGAAAAACTGTTTTATTAATCCTATAATGTTTTAAAAATACCTACTTATGTATGTATATATAATACATTTTCCTTTTCCTGTAAAATTATTATTTTATAATCAAATTGAAATAACATAAAATCTGTTTATATTGTTAAATAATCATATTATATCAAGTTGATATCTGACAGTTATTTTTTTCTTGTAAAATTAGATATATGGATTTCAATTGTTTTTGCAGCACACCCGTTGGGAAATATTAGTATAGCTGATGAATCCGTCATTAGATAAATCCCTAATATTTCTGCACAAAATTGTGGAAGACAAGGAAAAATTAAAGAAACTAAAAATTCCTGGACACTCATACCAAGTTATTTTTCGAAAATAAAATATGTTTTCGAGAAATTGTAATCTCTGCAAGATATAGATCCATGCTATTGACGATCAGGTATGTTAAACTTAACAACAGTCGTGTAAACAAAACTCGACGCAAGACGTGATGTCGTGTTGTCACCAATCTCAATCCCGCGTAAAGTAATAACGCGAGTTCTCGAAATCACTTTACTTACGATTAATTGCGACCTTTTCGAGTGGAAATCTGCCGACAAGGTTTTCGATGGTTACAGTAATAATAGTCTCGACTCTCGAAAATGGCAGTGGAGCATTCGATAGGACGTATAATGTATATTAATGTATATTCGTATTTCATAAGATGGTGTATAGTGGAAAAGTCGATCAAAAGTTTTGTGCGTACGTCACTGCAGGGCCCAAAGGCTAAAATAAATATTCAATCTCCAAGTACCATATACATATACTTCTGAACTTCTCCATTGTCTCTTTAGAATACCTGTCCCACATTCTCATCTGTGATACCGAACTTATCTTTAATCTTTACTATAGGATAAAAATAATTTTGGTACACCTATAACTTATAACAGTAAATATTTACTTCATCAATAGTATACCCAATCTATATTAACCAAATCGATTCTAAGTAATCTGAAAAATGGGTTGGTTTTAAAACTGGTTTTATATTTCAGAACACTATTTTTGGGGCAGTAAAAACCCTTTAAAAAACGTAAATAAATATAGGCATGCTTTTAAATTAATTTAATTAATAATAATTAGTAATTAAGTTATTAAATGGTAATATATTATTTCAAAAGGTAAAACGTGATCACGTAATTTATTACACTTTTTTTTAACTTTGAATAATTTAAAGATTTAAATTCAAATGTATTAATGGAAAATAAAAATAAAATTACTTTTTTTTTAACAGAGTTAAGTTTTACATTTAATTTAAACTTAAGATAAAATTGTTTTTTTTTTTTTTTTAATTTATCCAAAGGATTTTAGATTAATTTAACTACCTATTCAGGTAGTTCGCAATTTTAAATTTTTGATTTACACATATTTTCATTGTTACGACAAAAAATATTGGCTTAAAGCTCTGTAATTCTTTTTGTATTAACCCATTATATTTTGTTTTTGTAATTAATATTTTTCTTTTTCTTTTCCTTTTGTAACATATATTGTTATTTCTCGCTTATATTTTATGTATTTAATTTAAGATCATTGTAAACGTTATGAACTCTTGTCTCCTCCACAAGTTTTAAACTTTTTTTTTGTATTTTATTTTAATGTTATAAATTGTATTTTGTTTTTTGTCCTTTGAAATAATAATAAATATCAATAATAATAATAATCAATAATAAATCAAAGGTGTACAGAAAAAAAAATAAAAAATGCAAATATCCATTAATCAGCCGATATTACCAGTTGGCCTTTAACAATTAAATGGAGGTGAATAATCCTTATTTTGTCCTCCCCTAATAGATGCCACCAGTGTAATGTTGTTAGGATTTATTTTATGTATAGTCATACTTATTTGCCAAATACACAAAGCGTAATATTATTCTATACGTCTATGTGTTTGATTACCTACAGTAAATATAATGTATAGATTATATATTCAAATGTTAATTTATGGAGAACAATAGCTAGTACAAGGATCTAATAATTTTTAATTAAAAAGCCACATTTTAGTTTAATAATTTAATTGAGATTTACAATATGAGTAACCTAATATTGCGTATACTCGTATACAGATGCACGTGATGTGATTATTATAGATACACACCTTTAATTTTGATGGTGCGGACATGACAGAAGTACACTATATATTGTATAAGTTATAACATGTCTATAAAATAATATCACTTGTATTAAAAATGCTAAATGATATAAATTAAAATCATGATTATTAAAAATTTCAATATTCCGTATACTTTATATGTATGATCATTTTTTTCATCGTAGAAAAACAATTAGGTACTTTTAGGCTACCTAAATATAGGAATAGGTACATAGGCACTATACTACTATGCGGTGTATAAATGATATATCTAATAATAAAAAGATATAATCTATAAAATAGATTAATATTATAATGTACTATGTTATAAAACATTCGATATATATTTGCCTATATAGTTTAAACATATACGTTACCTATACAGAACTTATATGTAAAAGTAATGTTTAGTATACAAATAAATAGGTACATTATAATACACACGTCATGATAATGCCCTGTACACCCGATTTTTATGGGGTTTTGTGTGGGAGATTCTTATGCAATTTTAAGAAAAATGAAAATCCAATTACAATAAATTAAAACGGCGTAAATAGAAACACTTTTGAACTTCACAGTTTTGTGGACAACGTTCTACTATGGCTACAAACCATGAAGCCATCGAAATTAATATGTCATTACATCTCATATTGCACTGACTGACAATATTCCCCAATTACTATCATGTTAATTTGCCTATACTTGGCTCCTTAGAACACGTTCAGAATCTAATATATTATTGTGGCTCACCTATTATATGTATAGATTCAGTACAATACAATCGTGGAAGTCAAATTTTACTTTAATAATACTCCAATTTTCTATTGTTATTTCAAAATATTTTGTCAACTTTAAATTTTGTCGTATTTGGTAATATTTTTAACTCATCACTTACGATTTTTAAATAGGGCTGTATATGTAATTTTAAAGATACCTAGGTATGTAGAAAAAAATAAACATAATTGAAAATGTTTAAATAGGTGTTTTTTCTTTTATGCATTTATAAAATGTTATTGACATTATTTCTTTCAAATTTATCATTTATATATATATATATATATATATATATCAACTGAAAAACGTTCAAAAAAGATTATAAACAGAAGCAAGGAACAAAAAAAAATTATAAAGAATATTTTATATATATATATAGGAGTTTTTCGATATGTATTTACATTTAAATATGATTTACGTAGATAAATTAGTTATTGAAATTTTAAAAAAGTGAATATACTCGTAATGTTATAAAATGGATACGTATGACTGATACAAGGTAATATTTTTATTTACTATTTGTTGTCATATTATTTTGTATTTATAAAATGATCGTAAATTGAGAAAAATACGAAATGCTAATACATCATTAAAAATAGTTTTTTCTTTTTATTGTAGTATGAAATATATTAATACAGCGCATTAACTTATAGGTGATTATATGTATAGGTATAGGGTTTAGTAAATGCAATAATAAATATAAGCATAAATTAAAGTAAGTTTTTGCTTGGTTAAGATTTAAAAAAGTGCTAAATTTCCAGTTTACAAACGTATTTTAAACAATAAACTATAATTATATAAACAATTATATTAGAAACCTAAAACTAAGAAAACGAATACAAAAATATATATAAATAAATACCCATTTTCCTAGTGATCAAATTAACAATGTTTCTCCTAACTATGTATTATTTTAACTATAATTTCTAGTTGATATACGGCCAACTAAAATACTTAGTTAAAACAACTAGATTTTAATAGTTAAAATCCAATTATATTCTATAGTTAAACGAACTAATATTATAGTTGTTCCAAATATATTTCTTTTGATGTTTCAACTATATTTTATAGTCAATTTAACTAGTAATTATATTGACTTCAAATAGATTTGTTTTGATGTTTTAACTATATATTATATAGTTAATCTAACTAATATTATAGTAGCTTTAAATGGGTCTGTTTTAATATTTTAACCATATTTTATAGTTAATCTAACTAATATTATAGTACCTCTAAATGGGTCTGTTTTAATATTTTAACCATATATTATGGTGAAATAAATGTAATTTATAATATTATATAATAATATATATATTCTAGATTTTAACTAGTAACTAGAATGTATAATAAATTATAAGTATCAATATTATATTTTGTAGTCAATTAAATTATAATAATTTGTACTTTGTGTTTTTTATGTACACAATCAGACAATAATAATTGTGGTATTATTATATTAATATTCGAATTATTCGTTTTAAACATTAAAAGATGATCAATGAAATAATATTTTTTTTCTATAGGTATGATAAATATTTTTTTTTGTAATTTGTTATCTTTATTATTTCCCGTGTAAAATACGTTTATATGATTTGTGTTATCAAGTTTTTTGAAAATTAAAATCCAAAATTTGTATCAAAAAATACTACCTATTTGAGTAGGTACATATACAAAACTTGAAAATTGCAATACTTCAACCAAGTATTCAGGTAATTATTCACATATTTATCGTTTTAAGTTACATCAATATCTAAATTACATTTTCTTGGATGATTTTGAAATGGGTTCACAATGATATAAGATAGGTAGGTACTAACCAAAGTAATCATCAGAGGGCAAGAAAGTACACAATTTTTGTTTTGAAATTTCAATTTTTCAAAAAATATTAGGGTAATTAGAAAAAAAAAACATATATTTTTAAAGCCTTAGAACTTAATAGTAGGTACCAAAAATTTTGAAATTAAGTCATTATATCTGAATTAAAAATTTAAAAAAATGTATAGTCTCATTGTTAACCAGTCTTCCATATTGTAAGAAGTAGTTACACAATATTTTGATTTTAAATAAATAAATAGGTCCATTAAAGTAAGTGTATAATAACTCTAAATTAATTACTTATTTTTTAATGTACAGAGATTCGTTTGGTATTATATTACAGTGTGTTGGAAAAATATTTCCCAGACTATTTATAGATATACAGAATAATTCATTACTATTAAGTACCTACTACGTTAAATGCATAGAAATGTTCATCAAAATATAAAGTAGAATACTTTTTAAAAATAACATAAGGTTCATTTAATTGTGTAATGAAAATAGCAATGATTAAACCAAATGAAGGTAACATGTCATTTCCTTCATCTGAAGCATTTATAACTACAAACATATTTTCGAGACTACCTATATTTTATATTTTTGATGCGCACCCATGAAACAAATTTAATTTTATTATTATTTACAAAATTAAAATGTGTATTTCAAAAAATAATAGATGATGAATATAAAATAAGAGTATCTTGAGGTAAAGTTAAAATTGGACCTGTTTCTTGAAAAACAAGGTATCTACTTACCGCAGTCGATGTATAAATGTATAATGCATTTATTTGTGATAAGATAACGCTGTATAGTAATGACCGGTGGTACGCAGCGAATTGGGTCTACTACCCGTGGGTGCGTTCGAATATTCGTAGTTAGAGTAAAGTAAATAAGAGTAGAGTAGAATTTATTCAAGATTACTCCGAAAATCCGAACGACGGTTAATATTTATAATAAATGATAAGATCTTTTGATAAGGAACCAACGAGTCACGAACACGACTGTATAGATTTTAAAGTCTCTCTAAATTACGTATACCTATAAAGTTCTTTATAATCGTACTATTATTATACGTACTTTATATTCAATATAAATTAAAATTACTTATTATCTATATACGATAAGAATTATTATCATTAGAGTAACGAATAACCTATCTAGCTATTTCTTTCGGGTAACGATAAGAGTTAACTCGGAGTGAATAACATGACGTTTTCGAACTGTGCAGGTTGTAGAGTTAACTCTGATTTCTCGAACGACACGCAGTTAACTATGGTTGATTATAGTTAACTCGAGTTGAGTTTTCGAACGTACCTATCCCGTATATTATAATATTATACGTTCCATATCACTTCAATTTTATGATGATTGAAAAACACGTCAGTCGTCAATAGTACGTATTCAATTATAAAGATTTACTCGATAAAGATTAGAAAAACGCCAAATGACAAGCGACAACGATGTATGAATAAAATAATAAACGATGGATACGGATGTTAAATTTTACAAATAATAATTATGAAAAAAAAAAAATAAAAAATAGTTAGCTATGTTCTATGGTATACACTATTCGACTATTACAATATCTATGGATTGTCCGCGCAATGCCAAACATATTTTCACGGCTCTCTAACTATAAATTTATATTTGAAATAACTACAAATTATAATAGAAAATACTAACTTATATTACAACTAAAAAATTAGTTAAAATAACTAAACATTTCAGATTTTTATAACAATTTAACTATATTTTTTCAGTTGTATCTACTAAATTAATTTAGTAATATCAACTAAAAATTAGTTGAACTAACTATAATTTTTCCAACTATATTTTTTTTTCCGTGATATTTATGTACGTCAATATATTTATTCATTAATTAGTTATTAGTATTAGTGTTTATTAATTATAATAAGCACTTTTATGCTCTAAAAATGAAGGTGGTGGAAGTACTTCACTCGTCTGGTAGGATAAATAATTTCTTTCGATAAAATAATTTTATGCAGAGCACAGATCGGTATAGTATCTACAAAAATATTCGATCAACATTACGACAATAAAGATTAATTTAATTTACAAGGTAAATAATGACGTGCGAATTTCGGAGACAATCGTGCAAATTCATGCTATTGACTATAAAATATTTAGTTGGCGGAGTCGAAGTGTAGTTTTTTATGAACATTTGTCGACGGAGTCGATACTAAATTGACGGAATCGATATACGCCCGTTCTAAATATTTATGTGTTTAGAAACTTAAAACTTCGTCTGGTTTTACTTAAGTCCTCTTCTCCTTTGCGTTCTCTCCCAACTATTTGGGGTAAGTCACCGTCATTCTATCCTGCACTTCCATTTAACTTGATCTCAAGTATATTCTTCTCATTTACACCCACCTACCTCATATCATTCTCTTTACATCTTCTTCACCTTTTTTTTTCCATTCATCATCTTACTTTTTTTTATGGTTTGTCTTTGTCGGTCGATAAATTTTAATTCTCTATAATTTCCACATTCCTGCAGTAGGTACATCTCCTATACCCTTAAATATTGGTACCACACAGTTCTTCTTCCACGTATCTGGAAATTTTCTTTAACTTCAGCTTATGTTTTACTGAGATATATATATATATATATATATATATAAAGTATTCATTAATTATTAAGAGTAAGATGGTCATATTTAATTAATTATTTATTAGTCGAAAACTAAAAAAACATTTTTATCAGTTCGTCGATATTTTAAAATTAGCTTATTCTTTTTCGAAAAAAAAACGCCTATTATATTTAATCAAATTTACGTAAAAATAATTTGGTTCTTTAGATACTATATTATGACTATTAGATAATAATTATTATTATATTGAATGTCAAATAGATTTTCAACGTTATGCTTAGTTTTTACAGTGTTGTTATATATATTAAATGTTGGAAATAATATCATCTTTTAAAATAACATATTATGTGCAATTTTTTTAGAGCTAACATTTTTCGTTGGTTTAATATTTATGTACCTATTATGCACTAAATTTATAGGTAGTTGAAATATGCGAGTATACGTTACACTAGATGATTGCTTTTCTAAATATGCAAGACTATTTACGTTTTTACTATATATATATTATTTTAATATAAAAAAAACAGTGTTAAATGTAAAAAGATATATGAGTGTAACATAATATGTTTCCGTGAAATTTGTTTAAGGCGGCTCTCTGGTCGACTTTTATACAACTTTTTGTCCATTTTAGCAATTGATTGAATAGTCCTATGAAAATTTTGAAATTGATTTAAATTTGATAACTAATTCTACTTTTAATCGACTCTTTTACATTTTAAATATTTTTTCTTATTTAGTCCTTAAAATTGTTCTATGAAATTGAAAATTATTAAATATTTGTTGACCAAATATTAAAACATTTGATATAAAAATTGAAAAAGTAATAAAGTCAACATTAAGAGAACGCCATAAACCCAATTTTTAAGGGGTTTTGTATAGGCAATTTTTATAAAAATTTTAGTAAAATGAAAATCCAACAATTTGAATATATTTAAATATATTTGAAAATTAATTAGAAATAGTATTGTGTCAATAATATTTTTTATTGTTGTGCGATTGCGATATTTGTTAAAAAAAACATGTCTACGCAAAATTACAAATTACTCGTTCGTATTGATTTAAGAGAAAAAAACACTTATTATAAAATCGAAAATTGACAACATTTTGGAGGGAATGTCTTATAGTTTTTTTAACAAACTAAATATTTATAGCATATAACATGACATTCAAAAATCGTTTTTTTTTTTAGTTTTTTAAACGGTTGTAACTTTTTTTATAGGCATTGATGAAAAGGATTATGACATTCTCTCCAAGATGTTTTTAACTTTCGATTGTATAAAAAGTGTTTTTATTCTTAAACCACTGTGAAACGAATAATCGTCATTCTGCGTACACATGTTTTTATACTAGAAATCGGGGGGTATCACGTCCTCTTAAAAGTTAATTTGATGATAAAATTTAATTCAGCTTTTCAAATCCAAATCTGACTATACGATGAATCGCTATAGTCTACAAAAAAATAAAAAAAAGGACACTATTTACTTTTAAAATCTGAAAGAAATTCACTAAACGTCGACGTTTTATATTTTATACGCATATACCTGCGCGTATGTTATCGGTGTGCGCAATGCTGGTAATGTTATTATACGGGGTTTTTATATAATAATACGTAATACCTACCTATATAATGAAATATGTTTGTTACAGACTTTCGGAAGATGTTTTTTTTAACTTTTATCAATATATATACCGCAGGGACCTAAATGGACAATCACGTCCGATCCAATATCTGAAGACGCCTATTTGGGCATTTATAAAAAACTTATTTGTTAGATATGTCATGTTAAGAGATCCTCTCGGGAAAGTTTTGTTTATTTCCTGCGGGCTGTGAATATTACCCATATCCTAGTACCTACTGTAATAAGTATGAAATGCTTTTCCCGGGTGGTTTGTTTTTTTAAAAATAATAAATGTTAAACAATATTTCATATTATATTATATTTGTTAACATGTTCAGGTTTAACACTCGTATATAATATATACGAGTTATTATATATATTACCAATATACTAAATTATTTATCATTGACCGTTATTAATTTATTAGTATTTATTATTCAGTATTATATATTGTCATATTGGTATAATATGGTTATGAAAATATATTTGTTTCGACATATTACACTGTTTGTTCATAATGTTTATGTATGTCATAAGTCATAACTCATAATATTATCATCGAGTGTGTCAATCCGGATAATATTTGTTTCAAAAGTTTGGAAAACAAAACTGTGCGAGCAACCCCCGCAGTATGAGTAAATAATAGGTAGTATAAGAGAGTGACTTCAATATTGTAGACAAAGTAAGAGAAAATAGACTGAGATTGCTCGGGCATGTTTTAAGGAGGGGATAGACGCAGAGACAGTAAGATTAGTAAACATAATGTATTTTTGAAATAAAGAGGGGAAGATGAAGACTGAAAAAGAGACGGGAGTGTAATAAAGAGTGAAATGAGGTGGGTGGTTGTAAGCAGTGTCATCGAATGGCTTAGTCCGTGATTTAGTCAAAAAGTCTATACCCAATAAAAAAATACCAATCATTCCCCACTCGATATAAAATATTTCCAAAAATATAATGCAAAATATAAATATGTCATATATACGGAGATATATATATATATATATATATGACTATATTATCTATATATACTTCCTTATATATATATATATATATATATATATATATATATGCAAGTATACTTTTTGTATGTATCAATGAAATAAACAGCTGTTACATGGAATAAATAAATATACAACTGACTAATACGATACACCGGTCATTATCACTAGGTACGCATATGTTTCATATCTCTCACAGAGGGGGCAATTTTTAGTGGGGATAACTGGCGCACTAGTGCTAGCGTTATTTTCTCGTCTATTGAATGTACACTAACACTGCCGGTTGCTGAACGTGTATATGTGTAAGTTATACGGCGTTCAGGAGGTAATGAAAGGGACATTTTCGGGCAAATTTCACGCACGTTACAGCCGACCCTACAGTTTGTGTTTGCAACAGACGTTGAACTCACTTTTTTTTTCTATTTCATTTCTCTTTATTCAATGTTCAGTGTATCGTTGTTATTCTATAGCTGCAGTTTGCCTTACTTGACAAAAATCTAAAATGTATTTCTTTTTACACCTACGTAACTTTCCTTAAGATTTATTACTTTTCTTTTCATCCTATAATTCAATATCTAGTGTTCGAGCTTATACCGCTCAAACAACCTTTGATCGTGACACTTGAATCGTATAGCTCGTCATTGGTTAGAGGGGTGGTACAATTAATTATACGAACAGATCATGTTGGTCCGATAGAATGGACGAATATTCTAGATATAGATAGGCGTGCTAGATAGTGTTAATAACTGGATCCAAATTAATTGAGTCTAATTTAAATCATTATGTTGTGTATATTCATCGAGTGATCTGCAGCTACACAAGGTCAATATATTTTACACGACTACTATAGGTGTTTTAGGTCGAAAGAATATTTATATATATATAGTATTTTACGAGGGCCGGGAACGCATTATATATTTGACTGTTTTCTCCGCTACTGTTAGGTGGTTCATTGTCAAACTCGGGTATTAACACCCTTACAAAACATACATATTGTTCACAAAGGATATCTTAACATGGTCTTTCACTTTTAACAGGAATGCGTCCTATATCCATTATACCTTACGTCATATTATTCTCGTGTAACTTCACTCGGTTATACGTGTAATTTCAATATCAATATATACCCAATCACTATCGTAACTTCGTATATTACGTCGTGAACACTTTCCTCGAACTTTCTTCCCTTTACTTTACCTCCTTCTCCTCCTCCTTCTCGATCCATTACAAATACTATACTATAGAAACTTAAATCATTTAGTCGAACTTTTACTATGATTTAGGGATGGTGTGTTAGTTTGAAATGTTTGTATGAATTGCAGGTTTTTAAATCAAAATTAGAGCCTAAAAATCGATAAATAATTTTAAAATGGATTTAAATCAGATTATCGTGTGTGGAGGGGGGGGAAGTAAATAGTTATAAGTATGGGTAATATTATTGTGAATTTTCAATCAAGTATTATATATTGGTTGTAAGGTTGTAAGAGATCGAGTTAAATGGAAGTGAATGACTAGGGTGGCCGACCGAAAATGGCTGGGAGAGCTCTGCTAAGGGGAAAAAGAAGAAGAAAAAGATGATGATTTATATATATAGATTTATAATACCGTACCGATATCATACCAATAGATGAGGGTATATCAGTGATTTGTGCAAACAAACACCTCATAGTCGAAAAATTTACTGTGTTGTTATTTCGTGCGAAATTCTCAACTAAAAAGAGGTGTTATATCATATCAGCCCTTTTAAGCACTTTACCTCATTTAGATCTATATTTCAGTCCCGAAACTGAAAACTTAAAGTGACGCCTTTTTTTGGTGAGGATTCGATGTCGAATACGTGGTATGGTTTTTTTTTAGTTTTCAGGAATTTTTGTAACCAAACCAAAGTGATATCTAATTATCAAATTCACAAACTTTGGTACACCGACGTTTTTCAATGGTAAAAACATATTTACGCAAACTATTAAGCAGAGTTTTAAATTGATTTTAGATTTAAAACATCTAACATGTACAAAATATAACCTAAAAAAAAATTAAAATGTAAAACTTATAAATTGTATAGTATGTGGAATATTTTATGTATGATAAAATATATTTTGAAGATGTACTGCATTATACGAGTTAACAAGTGAACCAAATGCGAAGTAAATTTTATATTTTAAATTTTAGATTTATGCAAAAAAATATAACCTATTAATACACATTTTGAGACGAAAACATTTTTATTTTTTTTTTTTTATCAAAAAGGTTGTTGAAAAATTCATATCATCAGTTTATCGTACCTAAATATATATTTATATGTTATTCGAGCCCAATAGGATTACACAATATTATATACCTAATAATCTATTAAAGCAGTATTTAAACACACGAATTATATTTAGATATGCAGGCTTTTGCAAACCAAATATGCTCAAGTCTGTCAAAATGTGCAAAATAAAAATTTTTATCTATGAAATCGATTCAAATTGTTCAATGTGAAATACACGTCTAACCAATTATTGTTATAATAACGCGTTCAATATTTTCATATAAATGCATTTAATTCCAGTCACTATGACTATATTATACAAAAATAATATTAACGTGTTTTATAAGAACCGCGCGGAAGAGTGCAGGATGACCCTATTATCTACCGGCATGACGTACGGGTTTCAGGACGATAACGTGTGAGAATTATAGTGTTTACTTACTGTAAAAAAAAAAAAAAATGTTATTATGTCTCTTTGATCGGTCATGGAGATGGATGGTTTTGTTTCCGTTGAATATCGACATTTTATCGTTTAAACAAATATATACATATTAATAAATATGACACGATTACAATGAATAATACTGTAGGGTCTTTTAAAGGAACTTTAAGGGCTTATATATACATGAAACTATCCGTTTATGTATTTATAATGTCAGACACCGGTTGTTCATACACTATAATATATATATATATATATATATACACCTTGGACGAGATGATTTGTTTATTAATAGATTATATTTAAGAAAAGCTTCAACCAAGACTAAAAGTTCTAGTATGAAGAGCTGTTTAAGTATTCCGCAATTCGGGCTGTGGAAAAAACAAATTTAATATATTTTATACTCGTTGATGAAAACGGTCTACGATATGAAAATATATATTATATATATTCCAAAACTAAATATCAATTATTAAAACGAATTACAAACGAAATCGATGGTGTTAATATATTCACATTTTTTGAAAATTATACGGTTATTTAACCTGAAAAAGTCTTACCCAACTCTGTGTCTATCATGGACGACGTAATCGCGGTGAACAACAGAGCATAATAAGGGAATATTTTCCCCTGGGAAGACACAATAAAGTAAAGGCGTCGACAGCGACGGCGGATGTGAGTGAAAATTATTCTGTTGAAGTCGACGTAACGTATATTAGACCGTGACACAGTGGGCTGAATAAGCGATTTAGGCGGACAAATTTTTGTTTTTTTTATCAAATAAAATAGTTTTGGGACAAATGTAAGTGTGTTTATTTACTCATTATATAGATGTTTCAGAATTTTATCAATATATTATAATGGTCAAATATAAGAAAATTATCGATTCATTTATTTTCTATTCAAAGTAAATTAAGAAAAAAAACATAGGCAATGATTATTAAATAAATTCGTATTTAATTTATATAATAAATACCAATTTTTATAATGATAAATAAATAAAATATGATGCTATCATATTTTATTTAAATTTTAAATTAACTAGAATCGACAGATTCACTCATGTTATAGTCAGTATCGGTTTCTATTTGATCGTCCTCAAGTGACATTTTTAATAGGTAGTGATAGTAGAGATGAAGGCCTAGCTAGGACATTTAAAAAGATTAATAACTTCTGGATTAAGTGATCCTGTTAGTTTCTGCGTGGTTTCTCCATAGCTATTTATTACTACTGGATTAGATGAAACTAGTAGCATTGTAAGTAAATCTTTATTGGTAGAAACACGAGATTTTTTTGCGTGTTATACTCTCGAAATCAGAGGAAATCTTTATGTCGTGCTTCATTTTCATTGAAAAATGTTTTCTTTTTTCTTTTATTTCTCTTAAACACTCTTCAGACATTTCTACTGCATTAAACTTGTTAATTATATACTTATATAATTCCTCATTATGACTATTCTTATTATATTTTTGCTATAATATATATAGTATATATTTTTCTACTTTATAAAAAAAAAAAAAACCCATCTTGGTAAAACATGGCCTATTTTTGTTATCGTTTAAAGAAAAAGTTTATTAATACAAAAAATTTGTAATTTTGTTAATATTTTTTTGGCTAATTAAATATTTTTATTCCACAATTCCATATTAGATATATATCAATATACATATACGCAAAAAATCATCTGTAAATGACGAATCTATTTTTCACAGAATTGCCGGAGAAAAAAATATATAGACTTCATTAAAAATGCATTATAATGCAACTAATATAATGATCAATGGTGTTCAAAACGATTAAATTCTTATCGAATTCGCAAATTTCGGTGTAAAGGGTTAAATATTTGATAGAAGTTGACAATTTGATAAATTTCAGGTAGATATATAGGATTAAGTGTCACTCATTGGAAAGGTCAAAGATAAGAAGAGTCAAACATAAGAATGGTCACGTGACCTTTGGGGTAGGCTGGTTAAAATCTCCGGGGGGGGGGGGCTAGAATGACTTATTCTACCCTACTATAGAATTAATTCACTATCTGCAAAAAAGATCTTTTTGAAATTTATTTTAAATATAATATATATACTATAGTTTCACCCGGGATTTTAATTTTAAATTACCTTTAAATGCATTATGACAAATTTTATTAACACTATATATTTATATATATTATTCATTATTATTTTTGGCGTTAAATGAAAATAAAAACTCACTTGCTCCCTTCTTCCTCGAAAAAATCGGTAGTTACAATAAGTATGTGTACACTGTATAAGTATTTTGTTATTTCCTTTGCATTTGTTTTTCGCATACGCCATACACCGTATAAAATGTAGTTTTTCTTAAATTTTTTTTTCAAACAATTTTCTATCATTTACATACAAACGCCAAAACTCATACTCGTTTTCTGATCAAAAAGATGCTCACAGAAAAAATAAAAATAAACATCATTGCAAATCAATAGCAAATTTGTAAAGATCGTTTGGTATAATAATCATTATTTTAATAATATGAAATATTATTGAATTTTTAAGCAAAACTGTAACTACCTACGAAAATTAAATTCAAGTTCGTTGAAAATATGAATTAAATTGAAAAAAAGTTTATTAAAAAAAAAAAAAATTAAACATTATTTTGGCTCCGTTCATGCAATTTGAATTTAGTTCGTGATCTGCTGCAGTGGATACTAAAGGTTATGCGGTGATGTGTATTTTCTAAATTGCGCATAGCATATATATTTAATATTTTTCCGTCAACTTTTCATTATACCTATGTATATTATATGTGGCTGAGAGATAAAATAGTAAATGATTTTGAAGAGTTTACGGTTAACATTCCGCGCACCAAAACAGGTATTACTTTGATAAAGTCCGTTATAAATTGTTTATTTAATTATAAACACAACGCAAACAAATTTTTAGGAAATTAATTTTTAAAAATGAAACTTTAAAACTGACACGAATACCACCGCATATGGAAGTATATAATATACCTAGTAATATAGTAAGAACATAATACACCTAACAAATAAAATTATGTATATATAGAACAATACTATTTTTTTTTTTAACTTGCGTTGTATAATTTATTTTGTTATACATTTATAGAATTATGAATAAAATATTATACGCATTGTAGTGTATATGTATTATGAATTTTTATTTTATTAAATGTTAGCAAATAACCCGTAAATTTATTATACAGCAACCATTAAAATAACATTTGAATATTTTAATCGGTTTATTCCGAATTGATGATTTTTATGTAGAGTATATAAAAATAATGTCGTGCATAAATATGTATTTTATAATAATTATTCTTGTATCACCAATTTTATTACCCCATAAATATATTTCAATATATTTTTATATTGCAATCATTCATTATTCATAATATATCGATTTTAGAATTCAGTATACTATTATTTAGATCTCGTAATCGAAGGGGTCTACTATAAACTATATTGGACTGGATTGTGAGTGCTCAAAGATCCCCAAAGTGAAGATGGGTGGATATGAAGTTATTGAGATTTACTTATTATATGCACAGTATACACTGAGATTTTATCATAGAAATTAACTATTGGTGTAGCAATAAACTTATTTATTTGTAATCTTGGTACTAAAGACCAGTACGGTCCGGGTTCTTCACAATTTAAAACTGAATCGGACCAGACTACGTTTATATTTAAAATACATTATAGGCCATGCAGGATTTTAAAATTTGAAACACCTATATACGGGTCGAGCTTTTAAATTATATTTATTGTATGATAATGATAAAACTATCAATAAAGCTTCATCTTAACATGATGGAAATTTGTTTTCTACTCGTCTTTTTTTGGTTGCACAAAACAAATATGCGAATTCGGTCCAAGCAGGAATGCGTTTTTAAAAATAATTTAATACCGTGTCGAATTGAGCTTTCATGCGTGTACAAAATATGTTGGTAAAAATTGTTTATGTATTAAGCCTCCAAATAAAAATCTGGGCCAACCCGAGCATATAGAAAAATATCAAAACAAAACTGGTAAGGCCAAACTTGATAGAAAAACCAGCTCGTGTCGATCTCTATACTTCGTACAGTTTACAAAATATCGGCTCGACACACTGGCCAAAAAAAAAAAAAAAAAAAATTGGAGATGCAAAATATATGAACCGTTTGCTGCACCCAGGACTGGTTCAAGTAAAAATAGTGCACTATAGGTAAAATCTAATTTTGCCGCTCCTAAAATAAAACGTCATAAATCTTTTTCTAGAATTTGCGTACACCCCATCGTGTACATTTTCTCCCAGAACCTTCTTAAACTTTCTTAAAAAACGTAAATAAGCAAAAAAAAGAAAGGTCTGACTGTTCTACCCACCTCTTCAAATAAGCAAAAAATGTCGCCACCTATACGGACGTGTCGCTTTAGGCTAGCGCCTAGCTCACCTATACCTTGAGCGAGCCGTGGCTACACCTGTGGGCACGCGCTTATAAGGTATACATGGTTGATAACTTGAAATTATTATTTGTTATACTATCGCATTTCCATTATATAGTTACTTTAGTACTTATGTTACGCTATGCCGCATTTTTAAGGATAAAACATTTTCGATCTATTCTTTGAACCACTGTCGGCTAAGAGTTAATTTTTAATAGGTAACTATATATTATGTAGGAAAAACGAACGTCATATAATAATATATAGTCAGGCACTATATGAAATTATCATTTCTAGTTTAAAATCTTATTAAAATCATTTTCTATGTATCGAAGATGTAAATTACAATAAAATGGAATAAAACTATATTTTATAAATATAGTTTGATACATAATATTATATAATATTAGAATATAGTATAATTTTATGACTAAATATTATCAACTTTATGTTTGTATAAGATTAAAAACTACTGATAAATCGAGTTCTAATTAGGGTTTTGAATTAATTTTTAAACGAAGTTTGTATTTTATTAGGGGTGATTAATATTCTGTATTGTGTTCAAAACTAATTTAAATTTAAAAAAAGGATTTTTACTTTTTAGATTTGTAATTAAATACAGATCTGTTTAGCTTAAAACTATAATAAAAGCTTTGTGAAACTTTCTGATGTAAGTACATTAAAGTAGTATTATTGGCATGTTTGAAGTTATTTTATAATTTATACACGTGGAAAACACAGGTACCTGTGTTATAGACATTATGAAACAAAATTAGCAAATAAAAATATTTTTAACGACTTAGAATTTACTTTTATAATAATATATGTTTATTATACGATTTATTAAATAAGTCATAAAATGTTCATTTTGCAAGCGTGCTGAATTCTCGGTTTCTATACTAAATTTGTAGTTAATTTGCTGTGTAAAACAATAAACAAATTCAACAAAATTTTCGAAATAATTTGTTTGTTTATATTTTTTTACAAATAATAAAATTAAATCACAATTACAATATGAATAGCATATTATACTTTACATTTTATATTAAAATGTGTTATAACGATTATAAATTGTAAATATTGATATTGATAACTATACGTAACTACGGAACAGAATATAGTATAAGGATAAATATTAGGACGTTAAGAGAAACACACTACTATCGTGTTAAATTTTTCAGTTTCCATCTTCCAAGTATGACTAAGAAATTTTAAGGGCGGTCGATTGTCAAATCAACAGTGTCCCAATAGTAACTATGACAATGGATCCGTTGGGCGGACATAGCGGGGATGCATGGTATCTAGTATCTACTATCTAAACATATGTCTAGAAACTTAAATTATACTTATTCTAGTTACTTTGATATTTCTATAAAATTTTAAAATTATTGATCAAAGGCTTAATTTTTCAATTTGTTTTCTAAAATAATATTTAACTCACAAATATATAGTTTTATAGTGGATGTATTATTTTAATTTTATTGCACCTATATGTGTATTGCACCTACTTAAAGTTTTGACTTATGTATATATTTTGATATAAACCAATAACTAACAAGTAACATTTAAGTGTATTACCCTGTACCTACCTGTTGCTATAGCTTATAGTAAATTATTATTTGTATAATAAATGTTTTCACCTATATAATTGTTAAAATAATAAAAATACCACAATTTAGATTTTAGGTATACATATTGGTATATTATTATATTATTAATATACACATATTATTTTTATAGAGCTAAAATTAAGTATGAAGGATAAAAATAATGTTATTATTGAAAAAAATAGTAGGTAGACAATAATGTATTCCGTCCCGTAATAAATATAAGAATTCCTAACGATATCGTTGTATTTGCGTGTAAATTGCATTGTCCGTCGAATTTGAATAAAATGTAAATCTATGATGGGAACGATCGGACATCAGTAAGAGATTACTCTTTAGAATATTAGTTTTCTCTACCGAAATAGAATAGTCTGGAAGAAAACACCATGTTGACAGCGATGTCAAAAAGTTGGACGGGGAAAAAATATGTCAAAAGTCAAAATTGTCTTGCGATGTTCGATAATGACCTGGGGACAAAAATAATACTATTGATTATAGAACGTGGAATAAACAGAAAAAAAAAAATAAAAAAAATACTAATAATATGCAGTCATGCGGGTGACGTATAAAGCACCTATATATTATTATTATGTATTAGAACAAGAGTAATTAGTGTATATTTAATTTGATGTGTTAATCACCTGTAGGAATTCGCACATTATCATAATAAATTACAAAAAATGAGGATTGAAAAAAGGTATATTTTCCATAGACCCGTTAAGCCCGTATGTGATACCATATTTTTATCTTGTATTTACACGCCCACATGTTTTGACCATGGCACGAGGTGTACAATAATTTACTACAATCCTACGCCTTTTAATCGATACACGAATATTATAATCACGAGCACTAAAAATCTACAGACAACAACTATGTCTATTATAGATACTATACTCGTACTTTGGTATACGTTTCACGTTTTTCTTTCTTTTCAATTTAAAGATTTAATCGTTTTGTATTAAGTACATCAGCCATCCGGTTCATTTCTAGCTATAATAATAATAATAATAATAATAATAATAATAATATGTTCATTGCTCAACTCATTTATAAGAGAACGCAACACCTAAATTTATCGAATCCTAAAATGGTGTCCATATTTCCATAAATCAATGATGTCAAACTAGTTCCATATTTTAATTTTAAAAATAGTACTGAGTTTCTTGTGATGTCTTCTGTGTTTTCACCAGATGATTTTTTTTAAAATAAATTACAGATGATTGTAAACTTCTTAACCTAAACTAAACCTCCTTAAAAACTAAATATATGATCTTCTTTCTGCAGTTATATGAATTATTTCTGCAATTGAATATTATTATTATTATTATTATTATTACCCACTAATGTTTATGTATATTTAAAAACTGGGTATTCCAATACTTTGACTTTGATGTTGTTTGTAATAATGAGTGTCCTGTGGGCTGTGAGCTGTAAGCTATACAAACATATTTTTTTTTCTCAAACGGGAACCACTTCCTGTACTTAATTAAATTATAATTATTCACGTGATATTTATGTCTTTAGAATAATATGTAAATGTATTGAACTCAATATACGAACCAGCAGTTATTCTAATTCGTATGGACTGCATAAAGAAAATATAGTTCCCTTGAATTATATATATTTTTCATTATTTATATTATGAAATAATTTAAAGTGCTCATTATAATTTTCAATAACCTTTTTGTTTTATTGAATTGGTACATATATTGAATCGAATATAATAGGAATATAGATTTAAGTTTCAAAAATACGGAAAACTTCATCAGACTTAAATTTTAATAAAATAATATAACACATACAATTATAACGTCATAAAACTCAAAATTATTATTGAGTGAATTTTTTTATAGAGTTATAAATACGTTTTCCAGATATCTAAGTTATGAGGAGCTCAATCCAATCAATCCAAAATTAATTTTTGTTTTTGTATAACTTTCCAGTTTTAGATTCTGAGCGTAGCGAGGGAGCTAGTGGTTTTACAATGATGTTTATTTTATTTTTTTTTTTTTTCTCTGTTAACAAATTTACTACCAGAAGGAGTGCTCCGATCTTTACACTCATACCCTGTTTCCGGTAGCAAATTGCATCTAGGTGGTACTTTTGA
>JAIPRL010007741.1:0-22440 GCA_025469235.1 Pemphigus obesinymphae
ACTCACCTTGACGTGGTGGGGCGGCTTGAGGGATTGTTCGATGACACTTAGTGCTACGCCAACGGTGGTGTATTCCACCAGCAGGGTCTCCCATGTTGGACAGGACGAAGTAGAGAACAATCTGACCAAGAGTTCCGGGGAAGCAAACCCTCCAAATAGTCAGGCCTGATTCTGATCTTGACGGGTTGGAATCAGGCGGCCTGAGCATGCCCTTCGCAGATGAAAAACCGGCTCCCCGAACCCCCAACTCGTCAAGAGGGTCTCTTGACACCCGGGTAGATAAGTGTCAACGAGGATCCTGTTGGGCACCTGGCGCACCCAACAGTACCCAGCCTTACCACGTCATTCGGGGCTCTGACGTGGTGGACCACCCTTTCCCCAGATTCTCGTGGGAATCATATGGCTTCACAAATGAATAAAGGGACTGAGAATTTGGACAAAACGAACGAATCGGAAACTGGTCAGAATGGAGAAAACTGGAACGATAGGGAAACGGGGAATAAGGACGGTGCGGTGCTGACCAGCACCGATCCTGCTACCCAAAAAATAGTGGAGAAGATGTGAGAAGACTGGGCAGTAAGCTTCGAGAGAGTGCACAATCAAAAGAAGGATTGGAAGCGAACGCTCAGTTCTTAAAACATCTGGAGGCAGTGTACTCCACGTCTTAGAAACTAGAGGTGGAAATAGCGGCGACTTCTAACACAAAGAAGGAGATAAAGGCACTCGTCGCAAATCTCTCCAATTCAGCCAAGGGCCTTATAAAGTGGGGCAGGCTAACTGGCAGAGTGAAAGCGCCTAATTACAGTAGAAGCTGCCTAACAGATGAGGGATAGGATATTGAACCAGGTCCTCATGAAGAAAATGCGCAGGTAGGTGTGCTACAAAAGAATTCGTCGAGGTCAATGGTACCATCTCCAGACCGTTCACGACTCGAGTTTGCTGTCGCCTTCAGGGATCTTAGGGAAATCATGGAAGCACAAGGACAGTCTGTTGGAAAACTAGCGACGAAGATCGAGCAGATTCAGCGGCAGCAGCAGCAGCAACAGCAGCAGCAGAAAGAGAAGCTACAACAAAAAAAGCAGTTTCAGCAACAACAGCAGCAGCACCACAAATCAAGTAACGAAGATACGAAAAGCGCCGACGAAAGGGAGAGCTGGGCCTAGATAACCAGAAAAAACAGTAAGAATACTATGAAAAGAACAAGACCGCGAGATTCGCCGATTAAAGAGAGCACACATCATAAAGCACAACAGAAAAATACCGTAAACACAAGTATGGAGAAGGAGAAGCCAAAAAGATCCTCGGACATCAGAGTTCCTAGGACGCACGCTGTGACACTCGGACCGTATGAAGGTAAAGAATAAGAAAACGTTATGAACAAAATAATGTCCTCTGTTGATCCCGCGCAGCTGGAAATCAAGATCCAAGGGACAAGGCGCACAAAAACGGGAGCTATTCTGTTAGAAGTTAAGGGTAAAGCAGAAGATGCTGACAGGCTAGCGTCTGTAATCAGAGAGAAGCTTGGAGAGGGAGCTATGGTCAAAAGACCATGCAAAAATGTTCCAGTGATGATACTGGACTTACAAAACTGGGACAGTAAGGAGAGCATCCAATCTGCGTTACGACAAGCCCAAGTAGAGGACAACGAAGTTACAAATTTCGTGGTACGAGAAAATGCAGACACGCATGGTAGCAAATATGCCAGGTTTAACGTTCCAGCCAAGACGGCGGCTAGACTACAAGAGTTGCGCCGCATCAAGATAGGAAGGTACTCTTGCAGAATCAGAATACATAGTTCGAACCCGAGGTGCTACCGATGCCTAATGACAGGACACCTACAAACCGAATGCAAGGGCCCTGACCGTAGAAACAACTGTTATAAATGCCTTCATTTGGGGCACCACGCTAAGGAGTGCACGAACGACAAGATAAGAAGCGCCGAGGGCAAACCGTCGAAGGATGCAGCTTACCCGCAATGACAACGTTCCTGCAAATCAACTTAAACTGCTGCAAGGAGGCTCAGTCCCTCCTGCACCAAACTGCAGCTGAACGCCAATCCGACTTTCTCCTAGTCACTGAATTCCACCGAATTGAAGGACCCACATGGTACCCGAATAACAACAACAAAGTGACTATTCTAAACACTGCGAGGAAACATATCGACGATACAGGCACTAGCGAGCCAGGATTCCGTTGGATTTCAACGGGCGGTATACGAATATACTCATGTTACTGGTCTCCCAATACATCCTTCCACGACTTCCTAGACTTTCTAACAAGATTAGAAATTAGTATAAGAGCATGCACAACCGACATCCTCATTTCAGGAGACTTCAACTGCCATCACACAGACTGGGGGTCTAAATCCAATAACAAAAAAGGTGAGGCTCTAGCTGATATGATCAACAGGCTTGGCCTTTCAATCTGTAACAAAGGGAATTTCCCCACATTCCAAAGAGGGAACTCATCGTCTATTATCGACCTTACCGTCACCTCAAGTGCCCTCTCAACAAAGATCACTAACTAGTCTGTACTTGATGAAATCTCCTTAAGCGATCACAGGTACATAGTCTTTGAGATTAATTCCACGACGAAAACAACTCACCCCAAGCCCGTATGGCACTCACAGAAGATTGATTTTAAAAAACTTTACCATGCGCTTACTACAGGCAAGTTCAAGCCATACCCACGCAACCTTGACCCAGACCAGTGCTCTGCTGCACTTACGGCCAACATCCACAAAATCTGCGAAGCCACAATGTCACCTTCGTCGCTCAACTCCCGAAGGAAATCAGTGCACTGGTGGACTCCGGAGATTAAAATCCTACGGAAAACAGCCAACCATCGCCGCCGTACTTTCCAGCGTAAGCGTAAACGTTTTGGTCCTGACGCTGCTCTAGCAGAAGAGGAAGAAGCAAAGGTAGCAAAACTACAACTAGTTAAGGCAATTAAGAGAGCGAAAGAAGCATCCCGGAAAAAACTCTGCGACTTAGTAGACTCAGACCCATGGGGAGTTCCATACAAACTTGTTATGGGCAGACTTGGCAGATATCCTCCAATTCCAGGTATAAGTATCCCAGGCAGAATTGAAAACATCATACAAGGCCTATTTCCTACTGTTCTCCTGCAGCCCCCAACATCTTGGCCACAATCATGCAACAACGAGGCTGAAAACGCACCGATCAGCACGGAGGAAGTGAAACAGGCAGCTAGCTCGTTGAAAAACAAGGTTGCTCCAGGCCCGGATGGTATTCCTAGCGAAATTCTTAAAAGAATCTCCGCCCTTAAACCAGACATCCTGGCGGATATCCTTAATAGATGCCTCCTTAAGGGATGTTTCCCAAAAGAGTGGAAAGAGTCTAGGTTAGTCCTGCTGAGGAAAGGCGACAAACCTCTGCATAACCCTTCCTCCTATAGACCACTTTATCTCATGAAAAGCACCGGCAAACTATTCGAAAAAATATTAGACAATCGGATCAGCAATTTTTTGGAATCCAACAACGCACTTAACAAACACCAGTTCGGATTTCGTAGGGGTCGCTCAACTACAGACGCTGTTAATCTACTCCGAAAAACTGTTGAGTCTAATGGCAACAAATTTAAAATTGGTGTGCTTGCTTTAGACATCAAGAACGCATTTAATTCAGCTCCATGGTACGCTATTCTTGACTCCATGCAGACAAAAGAAATTCCTCCATATATTCGGAGAGTAGCAGAAAGTTACCTTAGTGACAGATCACTGATCTACACATCTAACTCTGGTACCTCTAAGAAAGTCCTGCTATGCGGGGTTCCACAGTGATCCATTTTAGGCCCAACCTTGTGGAACATTCTATATAACGACCTTCTAAAGGTACTGCTTCCCACAGGTGTATTTCTAATAGCTTTTGCAGATGATTATAATAATATAATGGCGACCATTATAGCTAAAGCCCCAGAAAACTACGAGCTGGAGAGGTTACTGACAACATCGGTTGCTATACTTAAGAAATGGAGCTTACTAGATGGAGGTTAAACTAGAGCTAGCTGAGCACAAGACAGAGGCCTTGATTATTACAAATAGAAGAAAACGCAACGACCTACATATTAACATCGGCGGCACCCACATCGAAGCTGGGAATAGTATTCGATATTTGGGATTGCAAATTGACTAGAAGCTTAACTTCAACGAGCACGGAATACTAACAGCAGCCAAGGGTAGTAACGTACTCAAGCAACTGACCAGAATAATTCCAAATTCCAGCGCCGCGAGAACTTCTCTCAGAAGACTCCTAGCTGGTGTTGTCCACTCAATTCTTTTGTTTAGAGCACCAATCTGGGCAGATAAAATAGGATACTCGGGCAAAGAAGCCCTTCTCAAAACGCAACACGGCACTACGCGGAGGGTCATTTGTGCATATCGTACAGTTTCGAGGGATGCTGCTCTGGTAATTGCTTCGATGCCTCCGATAGACATTTTAGCTACATCAAGGAAATTAATATACGACGGAAAACTTGCCGGTATAAACAAATACGAATCGCATATGGAGGCCTCACGCACCCTGTTCTCCCAATGGCAAATCAGATGGGATCGAGCAACGTCTGGACGCTGGACACATCGACTAATCGGCAATGTTGCTCAGTGGACGAACAGGCGCCATGGTGAGATAAATTACCACTTAAATCAGGCATTAACAGGACACGGATGCTTTTCTATTACCTACACAGGTTCCGAAAATCTGATTCTCCGGCTTGCATCTTCTGCGAATATCACACTGATAACGCTGAACATACCGTATTTACATGCAACGCCTGGCATACCGAAAAACGTAACGCGGAAACTCTCGTGGGATCGAACTTGACTCCAGACAACTTGGTACCCCTCATGCTAGCTTCCACCTCCAACTGGGACACAATCAACGGCTTCATCGTCTCCGTTATGAAGAAGAAAGAGGAAGAGGAGCGGACACGCCAAAGAACTGCACACATCGCAAACCAAATAATAGTCATATAAGTTCAAATTGTAAGCTGAAAAGCAATTTCAAGCCATTACTTGAAAATGTACCGCATATTATAAGGGTATGGCCAGCAGGGGACTGTCCTGCTGCCCGCCTGTGCCAAATTGTAAAGTTTATTCTAATAAACGATAGAAGCTGGGGGGTGAAATGACTAACGTCTGTACTACCCCCAGTTTTTCAATTTAACCTGTAAAAAAAAAAAAAAAAAAGTTTAGGTTAGGTTAGGTTAGGTTAAAACTCTCGGCGTGGTTGTGAGAAACACTCGGCGCACGAAGACGGGGGCATCCTCCTAGAGTTGGACTCAGAGGAGAGCGCGGACCGACTCGCTGACCGAATCCAAGGATCGCTTGGTCCCTCTGCCAGCGTGGGAAGACCTAGCCGCACCACCCCGGTTCTCCTGCTGGACATTCCAGTGTGGATCAATGAGGAAGAATTAGTTCAGGAGCTCGTAAGAGAAGGCGTGATCTCGGACGATCCTGCGGCGGACAGAATCAAAGTCAACATCAGAACAAATCCCGGAAACCGCGATGACAGGGTGGCGCGCTTGGACCTTCCGGTATCAGCAGCTATTCGACTAGCTGAAAAGGGACGCGTTGAAGTTTGCTGGACTAAATGTAGAGTCAAGTTATTAGAGAAGAAACAACCTACTTGCTTTCGCTGTCAAGAGCGTGGCCACTTAGCAGCAGAATGCAAAGGAGCGGAACGAGAGTGACAATGTTACCGTTGCTCAAAACCCGGGCATCTTGCAAAGGTCTGCAATGAACTGATCAAGAAGTCAAAGATCCAACCAGAGTCGAAGTTGGAGAAGGAGTCAAACAACAAGGATGATGGAATTAAAATTCTTGCAGATTAACTTGAACCACTGTAGAGTGGCTCAAGACTGCATGCTCAAGTATGCGGAGGAGGAGAAGGCGGACGTGGTTCTAGTATGCGATCCATTCAAGGTGGATGTACAATCAAATGCCTGGCATACAGACTCAGGTTCAAGAAGGGCGGCAATTTGGATTGTCAGCGATAGTATCACCGTAGCAGAGGTCGAAGTTGGGGTGGAGTTCGTGTCAGCTAGGCTCAACGGATTATGTGTTATTTCATGCTATGTGTCACCAAGAAATACGGAGGCAGAATTTCGAGCACTTATGTCTCATTTGGAAAATATGATAAGAGCGTCAAGGGCGATGCACATTCCGGTTCTCCTGACAGGGGACTTTAACGCTCGCTCAGCGGCCTGGGGTGACTGGGTCCAGAATAGGAGAGGGGAAATTCTCACAGACTTCCTCGACTCCCTCGGGCTACAAGTCATCAACGTTGGTAGCAAGCCCACGTTCGTTGGAATTGGTCGCGGTTCGATCGTCGACGTAACTTTGGCTTCGGATGCACTAGTGGGGAGTATTACGAACTGGAAGGTAATAGATGACATAGATAGTTTTAGTGATCACAACTACGTCGCATATGAAATATACAATAGACGAAGGCGCAGGGCGATACAATCCAACGGGTCACGGGGCTGGAACACATCTAAAGGGATAAATGCCGACGCCTTGACTACAGGGCTACTGCTCGCCGAATTTTTAGGGGCGTCTAGTGTAAACACAGCATCTACAGATGCAGACGAAATAGCGTGCAAGGCGTGCAACCAAGGCGTGCAACTTTGCGCTGAAAAGCAAGCCCCGTTCTCCGCCAGGCAAGCAACCGGTTCAGGAACTTCGCAAGCAATGCCTAAAGTCCAAGAGAGCCAAGACCAGAAAGGATTCCTACTTCAGAATTATTTGGGAAAGGGCTTTAAGCAATGGGGCAACTTACGACATAGCCAAAGAAAAGGCAGAGACGCGTATAGTCGAGGAAATGTACAAGGAGGCTAGGCGCAAGCTCAATCGGACTATTGAGGAGAGCAAAGGGAAGTGGTGGGACGAACTTATCGGGTCAGTAGATAAAGACCCGTGGGGCAAGCCGTACAAGCTGGTGATGCGCAAATTTCGTGGTCCATCGGAGGCAAGCAGAATGGAGACGCCCAAACTATTGGAGATCACTAGGTCGCTATTTCCACCACTTCCAATTCTTGTGGAGCATGGAGTAGATAAAGAACAGTCAACTATACAAATTCCTATGTTCTCCAAAGAAAAGGTCGATACAGGAATTAGCAGGGCACAAGGAAAAAATACAGTCCCAGGGATCGACAACATATCGAATAAAATCATAGGTGCGGTGCACAAGAGTAATCCATCGATTTTAAGGGATCTCTTTAATGTATGCCTGAGGAGGGGTTCCTTTCCTACAACATGGAAGAGAGCTCGTATTGTTCTGCTAAGAAAGGGCCAAAAACCGCTAGGGATTCCCTCCACATATCGGCCAGTCTGTCTGCTATGCGATACAGGGAAGGTTTTGGAGAGCCTGCTGGCTCGCAGACTACAAGAACATATAAATACCCAGGGTGGTTTGTGTCCAAACCAATATGGCTTCCGAAAAGGTGTTTCAACTGATGATGCAGTAAGGGCATTGAATGAGAAATTAAGAGCGGCCAATAGTAGGGGGGAATTTGCAGTGGCGATAAGCTTAGATACTAAGAATGCATTCAACACAATCACATGGAGCAAGGTGATGGATACTCTGCGTACCTGGGATGCGCCGCAATACTTGCGACGTATGTTTAAATCCTACTTTACAGGGCGCACAGTGGAGATAAGAGCGCCGCATTTGGATGGCGGTTTCTTAGATATACCGATTACCGGAAGAGTGCCTCAGGGATCAGTGGTAGGCCCTCTACTGTGGAACCTTACGTTCAACGAGGTGTTAAATCTGCCAATGCAAGAAGGGTCAGAACTATTTGGTTTTGCAGACGACACTCTGGTGGTGGCTATTGGGAATTCCATTCAAGAACTGGAGATCAGGGCGAACGAGGTGCTATCCCGGGTAGTGGACAAAATTAGCCAGATTGGACTTTCTCTGTCCGTGGACAAAACGGAAGCGGTCTTGTTCACAAACAAGTACAGGTACACGCGCCCACGGTTATTCATAAATGGGTGGCAGTTGACACTTGGTAGGCAACTAACGTATCTCAGCATAGTCATCGAATCTGTATAAATCGCATCTGACGGCGGCAGCTGAGAAGGGAGAGAGGGTAATCTCAGCACTCTCTAGACTGATGCCAAATGTGGGTGATCCCAAGGAGAAGAAGAGGCGCTTGCTGTCAGCAGTGGTCCACTCTGTTCTTCTGTATGGAGCACCATCGTGGGCAGAGGCGTCCCAATACATACCATCGTACGCAGCCAAGTTGAACAGAGTGCAGTGACGAGTATTGGCGAGATGCATAAGTGCATATAGCTCTGTGGCATACAAGGCAATCAACGTAATTTCAAGAACCCCTCCAGCTGATCTATGTGCCCTGGAAAGATGGGAAATGTTCAACCTTCGAAGACATCCGGGTAGTAATACTCAAGAAGCGATAACTAGGATACGCAACCGTACACGAGAGAGGTGGAAAGCTCGATTGGAAAACGCCAATACGGGAGTTTGGACCATGGAGTTAATAAAGGACCTGGACCGTTGGTTCGAACGTGCTCATGGTCTTATGAACTACCATCTTACCCAAGCACTAACAGGGCATGGATGCTTCGGTAAATACCTCCAAAAAATAAAAAAGGAACCAACAAGCGCGTGTATGCATTGCGGTGTAGCGGTCAACGATGCTAAACATACACTGTTTGAATGTGCCATTTGGGAAACGGAGAGGAACACGCTGCAGTGGAACTTGAACTCTACAATTGACGAGAACAATATGGTAGATTTAATGTTGGGAAGCAGTGAGGTATGGGATGCCATTTCCCAATTCATTAGTGGAGTACTGGCAAGGAAGGAAGAAGAAGAGAGACGCAGGGAAACATCTGGAGCTCGAACTGCAGCATGGCTACAACTAGTATAAGACAAAGCGTAGTTAAGCAATTTTAACCATGTACGCCGAAGGCGAAATTTAGAGGGATAGAGCCCTCTCTTTTTTTGTTTAATCTTTCAAAGATAAACTCTGTATATTTATGTAATTTACACAATAAAAGATGTGGAGGGGATTCCCGACGAAATGACTATTTCATTCCCGGACCCCCTTCACGATTTAAAAAAAAAAAAAAGGTTAGGTTAGGTTCCCCCTCACGGAACTCACCTTGACGAGGTGAGGGGGCTTGAGCGGATGTTCTGTGACTCTGAGTGCTATGCTAACGGTGGTGCATTCCACCAGGGTCTCCCATGTTGGACAGGAAAAAGTCGAGAACATCCCGACCAAGAGTTCCAAGGGTAGGACGGGCTCTTTAGTCATGACAGGCAACCGTCCTAGGTGAAGGATACACCGAAATTAAACCACCCTGGCGGTAGGGCTAAAACGCGAGAAGGACACTCTAAACTAAAACATGGCTCAAAACATATGGAATTCTACCCCTGTAACAGGCCCCCACGGATTCGGGGGGGGGCGGCCATACGGATAATCGGAAGGAAATTGGAACTGGATCTGCTGGAAAATGGAACGCTTTGGACAAAGAAGAGGAGGACGACTATCTCGGGCCTTTCAGCTACTGCGACGAGATAGAGGTTAGTTAATGTATCGAATTTGAGAAAATTAGCAGAGGCACTACAAAAATTTTGCATGGAGAACCGCAATGTGCACCTCCAAGTAAAAAATTGGTCGATGGATTTGCTCTCGCAGTGCAAGTCTTTCAATCCCGAACTTACAAGACTAAGAAACAGCGTTCATAAAATAAACCGAGAGCTCAGCGAGGTCAGCATGCCTGAGAAAATTAGGTCGTTTAACGAGTCCCGGATAAATGAGCCTAAGCTAACTTATGTGGCGGATGCGGAGACTCAGGTGGAGAGACCCAACGTAGCCGTGACGATGGACGCAGCTTCCCAGGCTGACCTCCTAGCGCAGCAGGATGTAATGGATCACCCATTCATCTCTGCGGCTAGGAAAGGGAAGAGAAAAGGAAGAGTAAAAAAGCAGGAGCAAAACGAACCAAGAAGTAACGATAAAAACGAAGTCAATACCAGAAGAAAAATAACGAAGAGGACAGCAAAGCCGCAAAACCGCCCCCAGGGAATTATTATAACAAAGATGATCGATGGACCGACATACGCGGAGGTCATTAAAAAACTGACCAACGAACTAGATGCCCATTTTTGTGGAGTCACCATTAAATCCACTAGGCAGACAGCAGCGGGCGAGCTTCTGCTCTCGGTGGGTAAGGGTCCTTCAGCAGCTGCCGCAGCTGTAAAGCTTAGGCATGCTGTTGAAAGAGCAATCGGCAGCGAAGTGGAGAATGTCAGGAACTCGGCACCCCCAGGAATAGTCCTAGTGAACGACATCTGCTGGACGAGCTCACAGGATGATATCAAGGAGGCGATTGTAAGGGAGGGCGTGAGTATGGAGGGGGTTTCTATAAGAAGCCTACTCCCCTCATATGGAGGGGCACAAAGAGCCCTAATAGCCATGCCCGGTTCCACCGCTGAAGACATTGCAAAGAAGGCGAGACTAAAGGTCAGTCTAGTCTCTTGCAGAGTTCGCATCTACGAGAGTCGGACTAGATGTTTCCGTTGCCACGACTACGGACATATGAGGTGGGAGTGCAAAGGACCTGACAGAAGCAGTCTCTGTATGTCCTGTGGGGGCCTGTCTCACCAGGCCAGAGAATGTAAGGCACCGCTCAATTGCGTACTCTGCAAGGAGAAAGGAAGAGGCGCCGGACACTATCCAGGGTCGGGTCAGTGTGAAGCAGCCAGAGAAGCCGGAACGCGAACGCGAGAGCGGCAGGCCGAAAATGCCGGCTCGTGAATAGGGCAGAACGAAAAATCCAGAGTGGCGGGCTAGGTATGCCTGCTTGAGAAAATCACCGGGAAACAAGATGCTCAAATTAACAAATTATTATATATGATGATATTGTGTTTTCCTGTGCAATGTAATTTTGTAATTGTTTTTTACCACAAAAAACGATGGTGCTAGGGAGAAGTAATGCCTAAACGCAGTTCCTCCCTAGTCTCCGATTTAACAAAAAAAAAAGGTTAGGTTGGGTTAGATTTTAGGTTAGGTTAGGTTAGGTTTAGGTTAGGTTAGGTTTAGGTTAGGTTAGGTTTAGGTTGGGTTAGGTTTATGTTAGGTTAGGCGCTGATTGCAGACGGTGCGGCAAAGCGGGGCACATAGCGAAGGATTGCATAGCTAACGCGGTGGAAACAGCGGCATTCAGGAGCGTCCTTGAGAAGGAGTCTCAAGGCCAAGAGTCCATGTCCAGGAGAGGTGCAAACAACACCGTGACACCCCCTGGACAAGGAAGCACAAGGTGCGACCCAGAGAACTCACAATGTTGAAGTTCCTACAGATAAATGTAGGAGTCGGTAGGGCGGCGCAGGAATTAGCATATGCAACTGCATGTAATATGAAGGTAGATATTCTGATCATCAGTGAGCAGCACAACAATAAAAAAGATCGTACCCATACCGACTCAGGGAGCAGAGCAGCGATTTCTGTAATCAATGCAAAAATTCATATCGACGCGATCGGCCCTGAGGAAGACGGGTTCAGATGGATTAGTACCAACGGGAAACGGGTATATAGCTGCTACTGCTCACCGAATACGGGCCTGGTCAAGTACACTGATTTTTTGCTGAGGCTGGAATCGAGCATCAGGGCATCAAACCTTCCGGTCGTAGTCTCAGGAGACTTTAATGCACATTCTCCACATTGGGGCAGTCCTAATGAAGATAACAGAGGATCGCAGCTGGTAGACATGCTAGCTGCAACAAATTTATGCATTTGCAATATTGGAACTGAACCAACCTTTGTTAGAGGTGCATCCGGTACTCACATAGACTTGACCTTCGCTTCCGAAGCACTAATGCCATTCGTGTACAACTGGAGAGTGATTGAAGAAGAGTCATTAAGCCTGCATAGGTACATTCGATTCGACCTAGGCGGCAAGAGCCCGAACGCATTACCGCAGACTTACAGAGGATGGCAGCTAAAAAAGCTGGACCAACATAAATTGGAACAAGCTATACGCGAGGCGACAAGCGGAGCACCCGATAATGCATCGCTAATCGAGGAAATAGAAGTGTTTTCAAAATAACTTTCCACCATTGCCGACAAATGCATGCCGAGAAGGGCCGGCAACTGTAGTAGGCGACCGATATTCTGGTGGTCAAAGGAAATTGCCGAGATTAGAAAACACTGCATTAGCAGGAGAAGGGCTTTCCAACGCAAAAGGAAGAAACATAGCGACGTCGAATGCGCTTTGGAAGCTAACTCATACAGAGACGCCAGAAAACAACTAGTTCACGAGATAAACAAGGCGAAGGAGAAGTGCTGGCGAGATCTATGCAAGGAAGTGGAAAACGACCCGTGGGGTCGCCCATACAAAGTCATAATGAAGAAACTTAAGAAGAAGACCCCCATTATAGGAGCTGATGTCCCAGGGAGATTGGAATACATAATTAACGAACTGTTCCCGAGGAGCAACAATACTTTTAATCAGCCCATCAATCATGAAGATAACAGAGCAGGTCCGATGTTTCCTCCCATCACTATGTCAGAAGTTCTCGACGAGCTAGGTGGCCTGCCTAACGGGAAGACTCCGGGGCCGGACGGAATAGTCAATGAATTTCTGAAGGCCGTGGTGAGGGCAAATCCCAACGACATAACCAGCATTTTTAACAGGTGCATTAAAGAAGGCTATTATCCTGCACAATGGAAAATAGCTAATCTGGTTCTGCTCCAAAAACCAGGACGCCCGCCGGAAGACCCATCGTCATATAGACCATTATGTCTGATCGACACGACTGGAAAGCTGTTCGAGAGGATCTTGTTAAGAAGAGTTAACTTCCACCTACTATCAAGAGGCGCCCTTGCGGAAGCGCAATATGGTTTTAGGCGCGGAAAATCCACCATACACGCTATTCACAAATTACAATCGATCGTCGACGAGGCTAGTGACGCGGGGAAAGTGGTAGGAATGCTTACACTGGATGTAAGTAATGCCTTTAACTCTGCCCCATGGGTTGCAATACTAGATGGACTAAGGAAAATGGACACTCCCACGTACTTAGTGAATATAATAAAAGCTTATCTATCCGACCGGAGCGTGTGGCATAATATAAGAGGAGTCGAAAAGGAGTTTTCTGTGGAGAGGGGCGTCCCGCAGGGGTCAGTGCTAGGGCCTACGTTATGGAACATCATGTACAACGGCCTACTGGAGCTGAAGTTCCAAGGAAACGTACAATTGATCGCTTTTGCCGATGATGTCGCGGTTGTGGCAACAGCGGAGCATGGAAACTTACTGCCCGAAATATTGGAGCCAGCATTTGGTCAAATCAGTAGATGGATGGAAACTAATGGTCTAACTCTGGCGGAGCATAAAACAGAGGCCATTGTTTTTACAAGAAGATACAGACAAAATATGGAGGTAATGTGCGGACGCTCTAAGATTGTCGCAGGACGTAACATTAAGTATCTAGGACTGCTGCTCGATAGGAAAATGAATTTCATCGACCACGCAAGATCTATCTACCAAAAAGTTTCTGAGACCATTAGGCGTCTAGGTTACATATTACCTAACTTAGGAGGGGCTAGGGAACGACGCAGGAGGTTATTAGCATTTGTTGCGACGTCCAAAATGTTATATGGAGCTCCATGCTGGGAAGGAAAAATGGCCAAAGCCGGCTGGGAAAAAATGGAAAAGCTGCAGCGACAAATCTCACTGAGAACAGCCGCTGCCTATAGATCGGTGTCATACCAGGCCATAGCTATCGTTGCATCTACGCCTCCCTTTAGGCTTAAGGCGAAGGAACGCTCCTCAGCATTCGGACATGGGCCAACTAGAATGCTGAAAATGGATACGTTCAGAAGCTGGCAAGAGGAATGGGAGAACTCAACCAAGGGCAGGTGGACTTATACTTTAATCCCAAAGGTAATTAACTGGGCAAATCGGAGTCACGGTGAGATTAATTTCCATCTGACACAATTTTTAACGGGCCACGGCTCATTCGGCAGCTATCTTCACCGCATACAAAAGAGAGGTACTTCGGAATGCCAACTGTGTGGCATCATTCCTGACACGCCTAAACATGCCATTTTTGACTGTGACGCATGGTATAGTATTCGAAACGAAATCGAAGCGTACACAGGTGTTGAGATAAACTCGGAAAACGTGATTGGAACAATGCTCGAGTCAAAAACGAATTGGACCAGAATCTCCAGCGCTATAGTGAAAATCCTGCGTACTAGAGAAGAGGTCGAGAGAGCAAGAGAAATTGGAGCGGACCGCGACGCACTGGGCGACGGGCAGCAACCACAGTGAAAGACATGGAACCAGAACGTGGGACCAGGCTGGCTGGTGCTGGGTCACCGGGCCGTGAAGATTTGGTATTTCCATGGACCGTAGATCAAACCAAACTAGTAGTTACATAAGATAAATGTGCACCGAAGGTGAATTTAGAGGGAGTAGAGGCCCTCCGTATGTAAATAGATGTATAATGTAATATTGTATATATTTGTTTATTCAATAAACGATGTTCAACATGGGGCGGAGCTGTAGTGCGCTACCTGCTCATCGAATTAGGGAGGAAGTAGTGCACGCAAGCAGTTCCCTCCCTAATTTGGGCGATATTATAAAATACGTAGGTTTATGTTAGGTTAGGTTAGGTTTAGGTTTAGGTTAGGTTAGGGGTTGTCCCTAACCTAGGCGATGTCACGGATGCGGTGCCATTGACCACATCGCGCGAGATTGCGGACGATCACGGCAGCTAAAGGAGACGGCGGAACTAAAGCTGTTCAGAAGGAGGTACAGGCAGGAGGGATCGATGGGCTGAGTCAACTACCACCTACGGACCCGGTGGTCGAGTTGTTGGAGCGGAGGGGTGCAACCACGTCGCAGCCGGATCGCGCGAAATGATGTAGCAGAGGTACGTGCAAACAAACCTAAACCATTGTAGGGTAGCTCAGGACCTGTTCTGGGAGTTCGTCCGAGCCGAGAACATCGGGGTGGCGCTAGTCAGTGAGCCGTACGGTGTCGGCGCTGCTGGTTGGCTCCTAGACTCAACGGGTCTAGCCGCCTTAGGAGTTCTCGATCGAGGACTCACACTCGACGAGGTTGAGACGGGTTAGGTTAGTCCGCGTCCACAGCTGTTACGCGTCCCCAGCTCTATCGCCCGACGAGTTTGAACGGTTCCTGAGTCGCCTCGAGGCGTCCGCGAGGAGGTACCGCGGCAGTGGAGTCGACCTCGTTATCGGGGGCGACTTCAATGCCAGGTCAGCATCCTGGGCGGACCGCCTCACGAACACCCGGGGCGATGCGTTCGCGGAGTTTACGGACTCCCTGGGACTGGTCGTTATGAACACGGGACGAGAGCCAACGTTCTTCGGTAGGGCAGAGGTATAGTGTGTAGATGTAACAAATTGGACTTGTCGTTGGCGATCGATAAAACCGAAGCCGTGATGTTTAGAAGAAAATATAAGGACCGAGTACCCGTGATTTTTCTGGACGGAGCTGAATTGGCCATTGGGCGATCGATTAAACTCCTCGGTTTAATAGTGGACGACAACCTGAACTTCAAAGAGCACTTCAAGGCCGTGGCGGACAAGGCCCAACGCGTGATTCAGTCGCTGGGTAGGCTGATGCCCAACATCGGTGTACCCAAAGAGAAGAGGCGCAGACTTCTGATTAGCGTCATTCACTCGATCGTGCTCTTTGGAGCCCCGGTGTGGGATGAGATGCTGCGGTACTCAAAGAGCAGCGTTGGGGAACTAATGAAAGTTCAAAGACGAGCCGCATTACGTAGTATCAGTGCGTATCGGACAGTGTCATATCCGGCGACTAATCTGATAGCAGGTATCCCGCCTATTGACCTATTGGCATTTGAGAAGATGGCCTTGTACGAAAACAGAAAAATGTCTGCTGGGCCTGCCGGAGCCGACTTAACTGAAAGGGACCGATCATTGAGAGCGGAGACGCTGAACCGTTGGCGTGAACGGTTGGAGGATCGCAGACAAAGGTGCATGGACGCGATCATTGGTAACCGACCTCAAGGGTTGGTGCAATAGGAGTCACGGCTATGTCAACTATCACTTGACACAGCTGTTGAGTGGACATGGCTGCTTTGGATCTTACCTTGCGAGGATTGGTAAGGAGCCAGATCCCCGGTGCCATCATTGTGCAGCGGTCGTAGATGATGCACTACACACATTCTTCGAATGCCCCAGTTGGGCTGGTGAGAGGGACCTGGTGAATCATCTACTGGATGGATTGAATTTGCAGACAGTGATAGCGAAGATGGTTGATAATGCAGAATGTTGGCAGGCAGTCGTCGAGTTTGCGGGATTTGTGATGCAAGCGAAGGAAGCTGCAGAGCGGATAAGAAGACTAACACGTTAGTTAAGTTTTGTTGTAGCCAACTGGCCAAGCAGAGGGTATAGAGCCCCTCGGTATATTGTAAATTTACGTTGTAATGGGTTGTGGAGCTGGGGATTAGCCGACCGCTCCCCAAGTGTTATTGTATTGCTACCTTTTCAATAAACAGCAACTGACTGCTCAGGAGAGGTACTACTTAACGGTGAATTTCCTCCTGAGTGGCCACTAGTTGCATTTAATAAAAAAAAAAAAAAAAAGGTTAGGTTAGGTTCCCCCTCGCGGAACTCACCTTGACGTGGTAAGGGGGCTTGAGCGGGTTGTTCGATGATACCTAGTGCTACGCCAACGGTGGTTTATTCCACCAGCAGGGTCTCCCATGTTGGATAGGACGAAGTAGAGAACAATCTGACCAAGAGTTCCGGGGAAGCAAACCCTCCAAATAATCAGGCCGTCTGTTACCTTGGTTGGTTGCAGGCGGAAGGACTGGGCATCTCCAGCAGCACTTGTAAATTGGCCCCCACTCAATCCCTCATGGCCGTAACTAGGACCTACTTGGCAGAGAGTGGCCGGGCTCGAACGTCTCGAGCCCGGTAGTCGTCTGTCGTACGGCCCCTAACTGGCGATAAGCCTTTACCACGGTAAGCTGCACTGCTGTGGTGCGACGACCCTATTATGCTAACTCGTGGGATCTTTATGGAACAATTAAATACCCCAAAACCTTATTGCAATGATAAAATGGAAAATGGAAAGGACCTGGAAAATGGACAAGTTGGAGAAAATGGAACAGTTTCAAGGATGACAACAGAGCATATGGTCGATATGGAGAATTTAAAGGTTGGGCGCACGTCTTCACAATCTTTAGAGAACGCGCTCAAGCAGACGCCGTCGAGGGTAAAAATTACGGTTAATCGTAACAACATGACCCCGGAAGATGTGTTTACCGACTGTATGGAGCATGTATGCAAACAGCTGCATCTGCTGGAGGAAGCGGTCAAGAGCGCACCGAACACAAAACGAGAGGTGAAAGCGGAGGTTTTAATGATTGGAAGGCGGTCAAACGTCTCGCAAACGCTGCGTTTCTTTCCCGCAGGGTCAAGGTTACTGCAGATCACGAGACCCAAACCGCACCAGAGATACGGGTCAGCGCGCAAACTGAAGAAGTGGTGAGGACGACGGCGAATTCTGATGCGGAGTGCCAAACCCCATGCTGGTGGGAAATGCAGCTGCCTATCACAAGGCATGTGAAGCAGAAACTGCAGCAGGCACAGGATACTAAGAGTAAAAGCCGAAAGTAGAAGATGCAGGACGGTAACTTAACGGTGGTAGAAAAACTAGCAAGCGGTGAAAATTTCACGGATGTGGAAGAAGAAAACCCAGGTAACGCATGTGCGGACCCTGCTCATAGCCCAGCAGAGTGGACGGAAGTGGTTAAGAAGGGTAAGAAGAAGTCTCCGCCCACGCAGAATGTTCTTAAAGAGAAAAAGGAGTTCAAAAAGGTTCCAAGAAGAACCAATGAAGCCTTAATTGCGTTGCTTTGCAAGCGTGCGCCCAAATCCGCAGCTGTGACCATAGGCAAGCCTACAGTCCAAGGTACCACGCTGTCGAGCGTAATGAAGAAAGTGGCTACCGAGGTAAACCTTAAATCGCTTGGTATAGAAGTCAAAAACACTCGACGGACGAATGCAGGGGGCATCCTGCTTGAGCTGAATACTAAGGAGGATGCAGATCTACTCGCAGATCAAATAAGGATAACGCTTGGCCCCACTACCCGAGTGGACAGACATAGTCGCACCACCCCCGTTCTTATATTGGACATTCCTGAATGGACTGATGAAGAAGAACTGAGAAAGGAACTCATAAGAGAAGGCGTGGTCGATGATGCTCTTACAGCGGAAAGCGTCAAGATCAACATCAGGACTAACCCTGGCGCTCGGGGTGATCGTATTACACGGGTTGACATCCCCGTCACTACTGCCATTCGGCTCGCTAAAAGTGGTCATGTGAAAGTAGGCTGGACTAGATGCAGGGTTAAGTTACTGGAAAGGAAACAATCTACTTGCTTCAGATGTCAAGAACGTGGCCATATCGCAGCACAGTGCAAAGGCGCGCTAAAGGAGAGGCAATGTTACCGTTGTTTTAGACCTGGGCATATAGCGCGGGACTGTACAGAGCAGAGACCGAATAGCTCAAAAAAGTGAACGCAGCAAGAAGAAGAATGCGTAAATGCTGCAGCCCCAAGTGGCGAAGACGAAAGAGTGAACGCTGTACATACAGACACAGCCGTCACTTCAGGAACAACGGAAAATGAGGGTTAACGTCGTACAGACTAACCTTAACCACTGCCGAGACGCACAAGATCTCTTGTGGCGGTTCTTGGAGGAAGAAAAGATAGATGTCGCAGTTATCAGTGAGCCATACGATACTACAACGGCATCATGGCGAACTAGCACTACGGGGCGGGCAGCCATAGGTGTTTTCCGGGGGAGTTGCAAGATAAGTGTACACGAAGCAGAAGATGGCTTTGTGACACTAACCATCAATGAGAGTGTACGTATATACAGTTGTTATATGTCTCCTAACTGTTCAATCGGAGAATACGAGCAGTTTCTAAACCGCCTAGAAACTAGCATAAGCAGGTGCCGACATGATGGGGTCAACCTCATTGTTGCTGGTGACTTTAACGCCAGATCGGCGTATTGGGTAGAGTGGGTGACAGATCGCCGCGGAAACTTGCTTTGTGAGTTAGCTGACGCCACTGGAATGATCGTGGTCAATAGCGGACACCAGCCGACATTCCACGGTAGGGGCAAAGGATCGATCGTTGACGTTACATTTACATCTGAACATGCTCCGGGTTGCATACAAGACTGGAAGGTTCGAACGGATGTCGAAAATCTTAGCGACCACTATCTCGTGACCTACACGTATAACGACATCAGAACGGCTCCAACCATGGCTGGGAAAGACCGTCGAACGGGTTGGATTACGAGAAGTATTGACGAGGACTTACTTATAACAGGCTTTATCCTGGCGGAGTGGACAGGGAAAACCTACGAGCATGAAGAATTGTCACGGAACCCTACGGAATCAACGGCTGAGGAAATAGTGAGGAAAGTGACGTTAGCTTGTGACTTTGCCCTTCTACGGCGCAGTTCACGGCTAGATCATAAGCCTGGGGTACACTGGTGGAACGAGGAAATAGCGTCGTCTCGACGAGAATGCGTGAGATTGAGAAGAGTTCTCACTAGAACACTCCGAAGTGGAAATGAAGCGACCGCAGCTGAAGCCAAGAAGGAGTACAACGAGATGAAGAGACTACTCAATCGCAGCATCAACACGGCCAAAGCGAAATGCTGGAATGATCTGGTAGAGACTGTGGAAGCTGATCCTTGGGGAAAGCCCTATAAAATTGTTATGGGTAAGCTACGACGACCGCCAACCACCGCCCAGATGGAAGTAGGGGAAGTTAGGGAGATCGCTAATTCACTCTTCCCGAAGCGATTATCAACACTGATGGAAACTGGTGAATTCGATACTCGGGAGGTAGCTGTGACGCCGTTATTCACCGAGAGAATTGGAATCTGCCATGGGTAAATTTAGAGCGAGGAACAAGGCGCCGGGCCCAGACAACATCCTGAGCCGAGTATGGGGTATAATACACAAAGTGAAACCGGAGATGTTATTGGGCGTTTTCAATAACTGCCTGAAGGCTGGTGTTTTTCCAACATGCTGGAAACGAGCACAATTGGTGCTACTACTGAAACCTGGGAAAACAGAAGGACTACCATCGTCCTATCGGCCACCGTGTCTCCTAAATGACATTGGAAAAATCTTGGAGTCACTTCTGGTCAGCCGCATGGAAAGATTCATGGTGGATACGAAGAGAGAGCTGTCGGACAGACAATACGGCTTCCGAAAAGGACGTTCAACCGATGATGCGGCCAAAGCGTTGCTAAAAAGGGTGTATGCGGCGAGCAATGATAGGAAGCCTGTGGTCGCAGTGAGTCTGGATATCAGAAATGCATTCAACACGGTGGGATGGGACGTGGTAAGGACCGCTCTAGTACGGGTCGGTTTTCCCCTATATATCAGAAAAATAATGGGTTCCTACCTGCACAACCGGGTCCTCGAACTGCGGACGTTCAATTAAGGCGGAACGGAGTGCATGGAAATTACATGCGGGGTACCCCAAGGATCCGTCCTAGGGCCACTACTGTGGAATATTGCCTATGATACGGTATTCAAACTCCCACTTCCCAAAGGAACGGTCGCAATCGGATATGCAGATGACACGCTCGTTTTGGCAGAGGGAATTTCTCCGGAGGCAGTTCAAAACCGGATGAATGCCGCACTTAATATGATTGCTGATCATATAGGAGGACTAGGACTTCAACTGGCGGTTCAAAAAACTGAAGCGGTACTGTTCAACCGAAAGCGTGGATCAACACCTCCAGTGATCATGTTGCAAGGACACCCATTTGCCCTCAGCCAGTCTCTCAAGTACTTGGGTATTACGTTCGAGAATACTGGTACAATGTTCGGGGCTCACCTCAGAGGCGCGTCCGAGAAAGCGCAGAGAGTGATGGCAGCACTTGGAAGGCTGATGCCGAACATCGGTGGAGCCAAGGAAGGGAGGAGACGTCTTCTAGCGAGCGTAATAAATTCGGTGCCAATATATGGTGCGCCAACGTGGTCTACGTCGTCTTGACCAGGAGGAACGTGCGGAATTCGATGCAGGTGAACATCAGAGGTCACACCTTCAACTCACAGAGGAGCCTGAGCTATTTGGGGGTTCAGTTGGACTCCAGGTGCAACTTCAGGGAGCACGCCGAAGTGGTAGCCAAGAGAGCTTCTGAGACATGCAGGCGGTTGCAGTCTCTTCTGCCCAACGCCAGGGGCCCAAGACAAATGAAGAGGAAGCTACTCGCCTGTGTCGTCCTGTCGAGGCTGCTTTACGGTGCGCCTTTCTGGTTTCCCTCAATTGTCAAATGGGCCTTGACTAAATTGTCGCGAGTCGCGAGGAGGATTATGTTGAGGGTGGCTACGTTCTATCGTACCACATCATACACTTCGGTTGCCGTAGTATCGAGCATTCCACCACTCGAACTATTGGCAAAGGAGCGCATAGATGTGTATCAAGGTCTCGACAAACCATTAGCCAGGGAAAGGTCTTCGGCACGCCACATTTCCGAAAAGGTGGAAAGTGGCCAGGCTGGCCCTGCTCCTGAAGGGACCCAATAAACCAGCAACAGAACCGTCCAGCTTCCGTCCGATCAGCATGCTGGACACCGGCGGGAAGCTCCTTGAAAGGCTGATTCTCAAGAGGCTGGAAAGCCACCTCAATGAAGTCTCTCTCGGGCGGGCCAGTAATCAGTACGGTTTCAGGAAAGGCAAAAGTACAACCGATGCGATCGACAGGGTCATGAAGGCAGCCGATGCGGCAGGCAGCGGGACAGTCCAAAACCGCGACTTGTGCGTCCTCGTCACAATCGACGTCCGGAACGCATTTAATTCAGTCCCTTGGCCCTGCATCGACACAGCACTCCGGATGAAGAAAACCGCGGACAGCCTTCATAGACTACTGAGGTCATACCTTCAAGACAGGGTGTTATTGGTTAATGGGAACCAAAAACCCATCACCTGCGGCGTTCCCCAGGGCTTGGTCATCGGTCCGACCCTGTGGAACGTATTTTACGATGATCTACTAACCCTGCCAATGCCCCAGGGCGTAGAACTGGTGGGTTTTGCTGACGATGTTGCCATCGTGGCTACGGCTCACAACAAGACCCTCCTGGAGGAACTCGTGAACCCGGTACTCGCGCAGATAAACGAATGGATGGTCAACCACAGTCTGCAGGTCGCCCCGCAAAAATCAGAGGCCGTAATCCTTTTTTTGCAAAAAAATTAGAGTGCATCCATTCAAATTAAAGGTCTTTGAAAATGGTATAAATGAGGGAAAATTAAATTCAAGTCGGCCAAAAAAGAAAATTAACATTGAACAATCTGAATGTATTCAGAAAAAATCAGTTCAATCAACACTTGAGTTCTTTTCATCTGGTAAAGGTAAAGAA
>JAIPRL010007742.1:0-22439 GCA_025469235.1 Pemphigus obesinymphae
ACTGGTGGTAAAGAGGGAGGATGGTCTGTGCACTATTATTATAAATAATACTTATTCAAAATATTTCATTTGCATTTTGAACTTTTCGAAATTTTTAGCATAAAATGCACTTAATTTTGATATTTTTAGAATATTTTTGGAAAATATATTGAATCACATAGAAAAATATGATAATTAAGCATAAATAAAAATGATTGACAATTGACAAAATAACTTTTTTAACATTGCATATTTTTCTAGTCATCATTTTTTTCAAATTCTTAAACAGTAATATAAAAAAAACCTGTACAGTACCAAAATGGTGGTTTTTATTTACAGATTATTTTAAGATATGTATTTAAAAACTAAGGATATTTTTGATTAATATTTAGGCATAAGTTTACCTAACAAAAATTCAACAGTTTTTGACAGAAATACTAAATAAAAAGAGACTTCAGAATAGGTCATGTGATTTGTAAAATATATTATTAAAACATTAACTTGGTATACTTTTAAGTTTTAATTGATAATTTAGTTTGTTCTTCCTTAGTATGGTAATAAATAATAAAAGTATATAAGAACCATGGCCTAGTAATAATAATATAGTTTATGAAATTTTGATTACCAAAAAACTCCATGCACATTTATAAAATTATTTTAAATGGTAAATAAATTAATTGGAAACTTAATATTTATTTAAAACATTCTTAAAACAAAACAAAAAAATATATAAGTATATATTTTAATTATTATTAAAATCTTTTTTTTTTTTATATATATTAGAAGCTTGAGTAAAATACATAGGTACTTTATGAAACTTTCAAGTGTTTATAACCAATATTTTCGGGTTTATGAGGAAAACCCTGTATTTTTAAAATTATTTTTCGATAGTTTTTTCTAATATATTTTTAAGAAATCGACAAATTAGTTCTTCAAAGTACTTTCTAATGATATGTTATTGCCAAAAAATTGATTAATGAAAAAATTAGATTATGAAGCAGTCCCTAAACTGTTCTGATTTTTGTACTACACATTTTTACTTACATTTTTCCTTCGAATGATCTTTTTTATTTCTTTTATTATTAACATTATAAATTATAATATGTAGGAATGTAGAATTCAATTAACACAGCTGCTAAATTTGTACAACACACTAAACTGTTGTCTGTTTGTACTATACGAAATTTTAGGGGCTATTATGAAGTCAAATATTCTGGTCGAGAAATTGCTTACAGAAAAATATAAGACAAATGAACATCATCAAAAAACGAAAAAATATTTTTGCACCATTCAGAATCCTAAATTTAGTTATTATATTCATTTTAAGGGCATTATAGTTATTACTTTTTTTCAATCATCATATTCTATTTCCAATTATTATTGTTTAAAAATTCGATCTAAAAAAATTTATTTTAGATATTTAAGTTTTTAAATTCAATATTTTTTGGTTCTGGAGGGGTCCAGTACCCCTAGACACCCCCCATAAATACGCCACTGGACTTTCCCAACTTGTTTTTACTTTTTTTTTTTTTTTAATCAATATACATATTTAACATTGGTATCGATGAAAAATAAAATCATGATTTTTCTATTAATTCGGATAAATCATATGAAAATCGCTTAAAATTATGAATTATGTCAGAAATTGCAAAATAAAAGTCATTAAACAAAGAAACTCATATTATATTCATTTAACCAAAGCTGTTGTCATTTTTAAGGTATTTTAATTCTTAGTTTTCATAGAAAATTTAAAATATTATCGCCTACCTTTATATACATATATATGTATATATTATATTATATAATTATAGAATACATCTTAATAATTCTGTTCTGTGATAATGAGATTTGATAAAACAATAGTAACTATACGGGAAGTTGTACAGAGTGTAGATGGGTCAAAATGAAGATAAGAGAACAAATATTTTTAAATAAGTGAAATGTAAACCCATTTCACATCCACACTTAAATATAATGTAAATATTTATTAGGAAAGAAAAATGACCAAAATATTAATAATATGCCTTTAAAAACAATCTATATATATATAATGAAAAAGTCGTAAATACAGACATATTTAGTACAAATGATATGCAGAATAAAACATTGTATTTCTGATCTATTAACTATAATACAAAAGTTTAGCTAAAAGATTGTAAATACTTTTTAGACGATGAAATAAACATGCGAATTCATATTATGAATCACTATGGTTCAAGTAATAACTAACAGATGGATTTTTAAATAGAATTGAAAATCGAGATATTTTGCATCTCGTAATTCATTGGGACGAGACAAATGTACTAAACAAAGTGACTGTTCTGTGATATACGAGACGGGTGGCAACACTGATTCGATTGTACACTCTTAAGCGGACGCTATACCATCCGTTTCTAAGAGGTCTTGTGTATTTTAATTTAACAAAGTATTTTGAATAATGAAAATCCAACGATTAAAAAAATGTCTAAATACTTTTTAAAAGTAATCTAAAAATAGTCCCATATTTTTATTACTTTTTATTGTTGTTCAAAACTTTCTTGTGGCTCTCTGATCGCAGTTTGATCAAAAATTATCATAAAAGATATATAAAATATGAAAACTTAAATAAAGACCGAGTATAGAGTTTTTATTCGATTAGCATATTTACACATCTAAAATTTGTGTTTGAAATACACGTCATATTTCCCAATTAAAACTCTACGTTCGTCCATATAGTAAATATTCTGGTCTATCATATTATTCTGTTTTGAATTTTCAATCTATGGTAAACAAGAGAGATTTTTTACTTAAAAAGCGAGAACGTGTTTTTTTAAACATCTTTTTCCTTGCGGAAAATAGACTTTGTTGTGGAGTTTTAGGAAAAATAATAATTTTGGGAATAATAATTTTATAGAAAAACGTAATTGGTAAAATACATTTTTGCAAAAACTCTTTTCCGACACACCGCCGTGTATTATTATTGTAATAAAATGCAACGCTGTCCAATTTCGTACCTAATATTACGATCTCGATTTTTTCAGAAAATTCATAATGTTCGTGTTATATATCTACGTAAAAAACCAAACAACCGAATAATGTGACAACAGTGGCATATGTAATTAGTTTTTCGAGAATAATTCGGAATAATTGATATTAATAAATAAAAACAATAAGTATTAATAACGGCGGTAAAGTTTTAATTAAATAAACATTGACTGGTTCACATTCCTTATATTATGCACTGTTGCAACTTTGTGACTATGGTTATCAGTAGTGTGTTTTAGGGCATTCTGGAACCGGCACCTGCACTCTGACGTCACCCTGCACCTACACCCTGCACCCTGCACCTGCACTCTGACGTCACCCTGAAACCTGCACGTTAGGTTAGGTGCATCTAAGTTAGGTTAGGTGACGTCAGAGTGCAGGGTGACGTCAGAGTGCAGGTGCAGGTGCAGGTGCCGGTTCCAGAATGCCCCAAAACACACTACTGTTATCGGCACGGTAATAATGTAATATCATATTATATATTATATTGTATACAGGAATGATGATTATTACAGTTATTAAGACTTCTGGAATGTGTATGTTTTGTGCATAAATGCATAAATCGTACCTTGCAAAGAATTGGTCGGTAGTCCGGTCAAGTCATCGAGAAATGCATATACACACTTAGGTATATATTATATTTATTCAAAATTAAACGCACAATTCAAATTCGCGATTTTCGTCCGGGTTCACTGGAATCTGTGGATAATATTGTTTGTACATAACGAATCGATACATTTTATACATCTTACACTAAACTCAATGAATTTCTAAAATAATAAATAAATATAAATACAGTTATTTAAAATTTTTTCAATTTTTCCACCACAATATAACTGTCTAATAATAATGATCATTATTATACCGATAAACATTCATTATACAGCCGATAAATATGACTGAATTGAATTTTAGCGAACAAAAAGATAGGCATGGTGCAAGTTCTGACTGAAATAAATTTGACCTTTTGAGTAGAGGTACAATATTTTATGTTATAATAGTATACACAGTGGGAGAATTAGTTTTAAAAATTTATAAAAAATTAGCATTTTTGGAGGGAACCTGTACGGTGTAAATATATTACTTATATAAAAACCTCTCGTGACTTTTTTGGGGGAGATTCCTCCCCACCCAGTGGACCGCAGCCCTTATTATATATAAATATGTTACGATTTTTTATAAAATTTAGGTTTAACATCAATATTGATTGAATGAAAATTGTTTGAATAAAATATTAACTTGTCAAATACATTTTAAAATAACATCTATTCGACATATTTTCAATTAAAATCAAATTATACGGCCGATGGAATTTAATTTATTGGTATAATATTATTATAGTTTTGGTGGCTCGTATGGGTTTTAAAAATAAAATTTTAAAACGTACAAAAATATAATCAATTTATAATTTATTCTGATTTTACGTCTGTTTGTGTTTAAACGTAAATGTTTCATCCCATATTTTTAACGTGCTTCCGGTCTGCGCATACCAATATACATAAATACTGCATATTTGCGATATGAAATTGTTCATTTAACTACAAAAACAAACATGTAAATAAATAATTACTATATTAAATAAATGCAAGGAAAACAAAAATATAATAGTATGTAAAATGTAAATACTTCATCGGTACAAATAGAACGCTGATTGAAGATTGAAAAAAAATATAATATAATTTTCGACTAATTACTACCTATGGTACTAACCATTCTACGATTATACGCATAATTCAAAAATTTCACAAATTCAAAAATTAAAAAGTAATATTTTCAATAAAAACTGTGTAAATGTATATAAAAAAATAATAATAATAAGAATAAAAATGATACTAACTTACACGACTTCATTTAAATTCCTTGAGCTAGGTTTAAAAACATTTTTATTTCTTGAATAATAATTTTTCTTAAATTGTGATTATATAAAAAAAACCTTAAATATGATTATTTTAATTTTTTATGGAAAAAAGGGTTAGCTATTAGTAAATTATTACTATATATTACTTTTTCGTTAATTCCAATATTCTGTGTTTTTGAAATGTTTAAATTATAAAATTTATTTAGGTTTTCTCTATATATACTTAATAAGTAAAAGTTTAACCTAATTTATTTGCACATTCGATTATAATGTATTTCGTTTCTAAATTTTCCAGAAAAAATTTCTATCCTATTTTCCCAACAAATAAAAAAATATTTCGATATTGCAATTTGTCTTGCTATAATATGCATCCTTTTCAGGAAACTTTTTGTCGTTATTTTAATTATTGTCGTCACTCGATTATTTACTTTTATAATAATGTTACAGGGTTTTCCTGAAAATATATTTTCGTTAAAAGTTCTTGTATACTATGAAAATATATGTTTCCCGAAAAACCACCGAATTTTACAACAAGTAAATTTCTTGTAAAAAATTCTAGTATTTTCAACCAAAATAAGACGATTTTACTTACATACGTGAGTTCGTGTCTTTTCGGACAAATAATTAGATGTAAAATGCACATGGAAAGCAGCAAAAAAAAAAAAAAACCTTGATCGCTTTATAGATTATGTCCAAAGAGATGATTAAGATTTTATGCTGTAATAGTGCCGTGGAAAATGGAAGTAGAAAGCACGGTGAGTAATTGTTACGATATAATAAAGGATCCCGTGTAATGATGATGATGATGACGACGTCGGTCGCGGGCGATAATAAAAGTGTAATAATGTGGTTGGCATTAGCGAAATATTAAGGTCGTTATATATTAATATGTCGAGCCCAATGGTACGTTATAAGGGGGCGTATCTCCCCCCCCCCTCTCACCCCGAAAAAAGAGAAATTAGATACTCCAGAATTATCCTTATATTTACATATTTTACAGAGATCTCTGTAATTTTATATAAATAGGTATTGTACTCGTAAAACATTTTGTTTTTTTTATTTTCACATTATTTATCGAAGAAATTGCAATAGAGGCTACAGGAAATCCGTGTAAATTTGGTACTTTTTATTAAAAATGGTTATCATCGATTGAGTATACTTCGAAAAATATAATTCTACAGGTAAATAAAACATAAACACTTTAGTGCATATTATATTTTTTATACTCTTTGGACAGTTCAAAATCAAAATTGACTTTATTGAAAAATAGAAAAATAATCGTTTTGATTGAGTCAATGTAAATAGTGAAATTACAGTTGAGTTAAAATTAAGTTAGGTAATATAAAACTCAAGAAAGCCTATAGTAGTATGTTAAAAACTTAAAATCAACTTATTTTTAACTTATTAACTCGTTATTTTTTTAAAAAAAAAAATGCTTTTAATATTTTGACCTTATTTCAATGTCTTATGTGAAAAGGCACAAATCAATACGGGAAATAAAAGGATAACATCTTTTTAGTTGGAACAGTGCAAAATAATATATAAACAATATTGATAATATTATCAATATTTCGTTTTTTTTTTCACATCCTTTATTGGCTATGCACTGTTGCCACACTAGATAATATCACATAACATAATATTATTTCCATACTTCTATTAATTACTAACAAGTAACAAATAATCATTTTTTAATTCATTTTGTATCTTCTCGTGTTAATTTGCATAGCCTCTTGAAATGCTTCACTTACGTACATAACTATGACTGCCATTTTTATAACCTAAATTATATCGTTGATGCGAGATAATTTCTTTCCCCGACGGCTTCGTACATTCCGTGACCGGCATGCGTATACCAACACTCGGGTCTTGGTACTGCCATGAGGTCGTAAGCATGGAAAAAAACAGTATCTAATGTAGGCATAAAAAATATATATAATGTCGACACACGTGTTTATATATAATATTATATTGGTATTAAATTTTTACGAGTTTTATTGTTTTGCGGTGAAATTCGTATTGTATATCGCTTTACGATGTTCGGTCTCGTAAAAAGTTAATCTGGGCTAGACTAATTTGGGTAAAGGCGCCAAATTCTCAAAAATGGATTCTCCAGAATAACACATAAAATCAAAATTAGTACTCGTTTATCTGTTTTAAATAAAAAAGCCGACAGTTTATAAAACAATTGTATTTAGATTTTTTTTTTCAAACTTAAATATAAAAATATTCATGGATAGAAACGACATATACCTTAGTGAATAGTGGTTCTCAAACCTTTGCACTATACTGATCTAGTGAAATTGTTTTATGATTCACCGGTGCAACTATATACTTTAATGTATTATATTATATTGTATTTATATACATTATACACGTTATATTTCTATAGAAAACTATTACATTTTTAGTGCTTATATAGCCGTTTATTTTTTCTTCTAGTTACACATTTTACTAAAAATTAAAACCACTCATTAAAAATCACAAAAAAATGACATGTATTTTAAATTTATTGATATCCTGTCATCTCCTATTGCCAATAAACAATGCTTTCTCCCTTCTCTCATTCTCACTTTCTCTCTCTCTCTCTCTCTTTCTCTTCCCCTTCCGTTATCAATCTGCAGATTGGTTTGCGAAAATTCTGCGCTGTTATATATTATACAAATGACATATCCTTATGGTCATTCGTGATTTGTCACATCACACATCCTTCTACAATATTCATTCTAGAAATACTCCATATCTGTAAAAGATAAAGTACAGGTTTTTATAAAAAAAATTTTTTTATCTTTATACATTCGTATATTGTACAATGTGTTAGTTGTCGAATCGTGTATTATTATCGTCATAGTAAGTTATTACAAATACTATAGATGACAATACGGACAACTCCATGTTAAAATGTTGTGACAAAATTTTCTCCAAAATCAGTGTGATCAGATATAAAAATCGTATTATATCGTATTATAATATATTATATTATATGCGCGTAACTGCACACAATATAATTTTATAATAATCACGGCCTTCATTGCTGGTAGGCAAGGTTGGGCATTAACGAGTTAAAAGTTAAAATTAAGTTAAAAAGTTGAGTTAATTTTAATGAAGTTACTCAACACGTTACTTTTTTTTCAGATTAACTTTTAACTTAATAAGTTACTTTTTTATTAAAATTAAAGTGTTAACTTCAAGTTAACTTTATACAAAAGTATTTAAATTAAGTTAAATTTGCCCGAAGAACAATGCAAATTTTTGAACGAGGATTTTACTTTTTGATACCTATACGCAATTTTAGTAGATACCTAATCGCGATGTATCACTCACGCACATGCAGCGACGTTGGCCGTTCACGAATATTGGGCTGAGCCCGGTATTTTTAACTACATGGAGATTGGTATTTATGTCTATCCAGTATAGAAAATATATTGAAGTGATAGCAGGTACTACTTATTTTATACTACATTAGTGTGAATCGAACAATAATGTAGGTATCTTGGCAGTTGGAAGTTATTTTCTGATTTCTTATTTATGCATGGGTTTTAAAATGACGTGTTGTATATTTATTTTTACATGCATACACTTTTTCAGGTAGAAGTCCCCAGTAGATTTTTTGAGCGTAAAGAAAAACGATCCTTTTTTAGCTTTTTACGATATAATAGGCATATCGACGGTTTTTCCTAATTAGGAAATTTTAACTTTTAACTAAGTTAAGTTACTTTTTTTTCAAAGTTAACTTTTAACTTTAAAAGTTAATAAAAAATGTATGAGTAACTTTTAACTTAACTTAGCTTATATTATATTCAATTAACTTAACTTAACGAGTTAAAAAATATCGTCAACTTGCCCTGCCTTGCCTATAGGTACTTATAATATTATATTTTTATTATTATTAGCACAATATTATGCCGAATTCTGAATAGCATCTAGCATTTCACCATTTAAAATTTAGTGCCTACTTACCGAGTATTTACTATATAATTGATGAATTTGTTTATAGGTAATAATACAATATTATATAGTACCGAGGTAAGTATTGTAAATTAGGTACAAGACTATCGAATACATATTATTTAACCGATTATTATATTCATATTTAAAATATGGAAAATTATTGGGTAAAATTTCGTGTTTAAATTTAGCAGCACTGATTTTGGAGGCGAATCGGTGTCGTCTCTCGCTATACGACTTTCCCGTATTGTCATCTATATAGTATATTTGGTTATTATTACAATATAGATTATACATCATATTTTATTATTATACAATATACGATAATATTATACATATAATTATATTAGCGTTGCAAGTCAAAAATAAGTTGGTAGTACAAGTAACCTAACCTATAATACCTGCATAATATGGCCGCCAATTAAATGCAATCGTCGTGGATGGTAAATCCCACGGTCGTTATACTATTATTATACCGTGAGCGCGGTATTCGAACTAAACAATATGAAAATCATAATAATTATAGGAATATACGGCCGGGTCGTAAACCCGAAAATTTCCGCTGAAAAAATATTTAATAAATAGGTAGACTACATCTAATTAATATAATACGATGCATTTCGATCGTTCGCATACTTTTTATACATATATAATGTGTACAGGAACAAACAATAAATATAATAAATCATAATCTTATAATCATACGGTTCGCTGTAGACGCCGCTGTTGAAAATTCGAACAACATTTTCGTATATTTTTTTTTTACAGCCGAACGAAAAGAAAAACGTTATAACCAAGGTTCATTTTCAAATTTGTAAATGTAACGTTTTGGTTTTAAATCATTTTTTCAAATCATTTGAATAAGTGCCATATTTTAATTTCTATACACTCGTACAAGAATATATTTTTACACGCAGGTATCTATACGTAATTATTTTGTGTGATCGTGTAATTTCCGAACAACTTGATCGATTTTGACGAAAATTTCAGATATTGTTCATAGAGACACCAGGAAAGTTTCGGTGAGTAGTTTTAACCATTTCCGACAGGTGGCGCTGAAATTTTTTTTTTAAAAATATTTATATTGATTACACGCCATATAAAAAAACTACAAACTACTATCATATATGAATGTTTTGTAAAATAATGTTGCCGCTGTTATCATATTAATGAACGGATGAATCGAAATGGTATTCGAAAACTATATTATTATTTATTGCATTTGATCATATTATATTTCACACCTTAACCCCCTCTCATACTGGGCAAAACTGTTGACGGAGGAAGTCGGGTAATTCAGCTAATATATATAATGAATCTGTTCTTTAGATTCTGTTCCCTTCCCTAAGTATGTACAGAAGATTATAGTTAAGTTTTAAGAAATATTAATTAATATACTTCGTTCACTCTCCCCTTGGAGATATTTCTATTATTATTTCAATATATGATCGATTTTTATGAGGTCTTAATTTCATCTTCGTTTTCTTATACAAGTAAATAGTAATACACTTTACACCACATTTTTACCATACTTGAAACATTGATAATTTACTGACTACATGGATAATTTTTGTTCGATGAACCATAAAACGCGTGTCGTATACGAGAAACGTCAAGTACTCACGTATATTCGATTTAATTATAATATAAAAGACGAACTATTATAATAAATGTTAAATTGTTTAATACGATAATGTAAAAGTAGGGGATTTAATGTTATGAAATTTTGCAACTAAGGATATCTTACGAGTATACACGATTTCAAGGAAAAGAAAAGTAATAATATTATACTCAATTCCTATTTTTTTAGGGAAAATAATGGAATCGTCCTTTTATTTGTTTCTCAAAATACAAGACTCAATTCGACGAAAACATAATAACACTGCAGGATTTGCACACTAAAAAAAAACACGTTCCATACTCTATATCTCTCTTTCCCTCTCTATATCGTTTATCTCTATATATATATATATATCATTTTACTGACTAGCATAATTATACAGGTGCTCAAAATCCTTAATTATTATTGCAGTTTCGTTATACATTATTGTATAAAGGTTATCGTCGTTATCGAAATATTTATCTCAGTGACCGATGTTTTTAATAATTGAAATAAATTGGATACAAATAGTAAACGTGTAATTATTATTATTATTATTATTATCATTACTATTTGAGTGCATGATCGCAAATCAGTAATGACCAAAAATGTTATCAGACATAATAATTGCATACGTGACAGCAGAAAAGAAAATATCTAAATCTTCGTGAGGATCGGTAAAGGATCACAAGGGACGGTTACCAACCACATCTGCAGCTTTCTCAACAGAAACTCTAATATCGTTAGAGACAACGAGGTCAAGGAATATGTACCGAATAAGTTAGGAACGCCATGATTTGAGAACAATTATTAAATGCAAATGTTCAGGAATACATTGAATTCTATAGGGCCAGAATTAGAAAAATAAGTAGAGTTAGAGAGAAGGTCGAGGAGAAGGAAAATAATTGGTATAATAAAAACTTATTAAATTTATTATTTTTATATTTTAATATTTCACGCAGTTCTCGTTATGAAATATAATAAAAACTCAATTAGGTGTTATATTTATATTGTACTTATCTATTAGTCATGATTATAGAGTATTTAATATAAATGTTACGAAACGAACGAATTAGTTTATGGTGAGTTTACTAATAATAATTAATAGCGCCTGACTAGGATAACATATTATAGGCTAATAAATAATTATTTAATAAATAAAATAATTGTATGATGGGACAATGAAGTTAGGGAAACTATTATGAGTGGTGGTGATGTGTAGGTTTCGTTATATGGGTATACGGCAACAAGAAGGCGGTTTATAGAGAATAAATCCAATAATATTGTCGATTGTTTCGTGGGACCGACGATGAATGAATTCGACCCGTGTGCTCTACTACCTATATAGGTTATAAACTATTAATACATAAATTTGATAAAAATTTTCATAAAATATGATTATTGTCAATCGGTATTGTGCAACTCAAACAACGTATGTTTATAGTCGTTTAGGCATTATTGGTTTTACGAATATAAAATATATAACCTTATTTCTACTAAATACGAACATAATCGATCCGAAAGTAATGATTACCCCGGACTTTAAAATAATGGTACGGTTCCGTCGGAAATCTCATCTTGTTCCTATGAGAAATATTAAATAAATAAATAAATAATAAACGCGGGTTACAAAATTGTCTTTGTTTTTTTTTTGTTTTCACTGATTCTATAAAAGTTAAAACATTTTTATAAATCGATAAAAAATAGAATCGAATTAAAGTTTCAATCGTTTCCAATAATTATAGAGTTAATGACTGGAATGTCCAATGGATTTCAAGATAAAAAATCATGGCGTCGATTTATACCCACATTTTTTTTACTTCAATTTCAAAGTGCGCGTCGGTCTCAAAATCAAAATAGATTTCAAGACATAATTAAAATTTGTCCAGAAAAACGGTTTAAAGCTTAAAATTGCGATTTTTTATCTCCGCGAACACTAATAAATGTATGATGTGGTCATACTTATAATACAGCAAAATTCCTATATCATAATATATGCTCCTCAATAATTGGCTATAATAACTATAATCAATTATTATACACCCAATATTGTTTATTAATTTAATATATAAAAATGGTAATAATTATTATGGCCGAGTAAAATCAAGAAACTAAAATAAACAGTACCGATTTACGTCAAGAATTAAAAGATTAAAATTATATGTTTATGCGGTAACAAATCGTGTTTGTAAAACAAATACAGATATTATTCGACTGATAATAAATATTAGCAAATTGACGAATCCTTGTTTAAGTAACGATCATGCACATTTTAATACACATAAATAGATATATAATAATTCGAATCCACGTTTATTTATAGAATATGGCAACGAAATCTAAATAATAACGTTCCAAATATATGGTAGGAAATCGTATATATTATGATAATATACGGTAGTTAAAATCGTTTAACTTATCGCTAAATTTCCATTTAACATAAAATTGTGTGGAAATCGCCTGCATCGAACCCCTTAAAACAGTCATTAAACCGTCCTCCGGGACAGTGCACGATATTACTGTGTCCGTTTTCTCGACGTAATACCCATCGATACTGCAATGGCGCTGTAAAGTCTTCAAAGAAATATCCATATAGGCGCGTGTGTTTGTTTTATTATTGTATAATATATTATGCTTTCTCGTCATAAAACGCAGACACATTATTTATTTAAAATATTATTTCGTATAGTGCAGTTCTATTTATCAATATACTATTTATTACTAATAATAATTAAGATTATTATAATAATGTCATAGAAAGTAAAATAAAATATAATAAATATTAACGGGCATATATTTGAAATAAACATGTAAAATATAGTTATCAGAATAAGAAAACGTGTAGGAGTAAAATAATTGAGTGACGCAATACGATATTTTGTAAGTGTGTACAGAGTAACGGCCGGTGTAATAACGTTAGTAAAATTATGAATATCGTCATCATTATCTTATACGCAGAAGTTCAAGGTGGTTCGAGTCGAACAAAAAAAAAAAAAAAACATAGTTTTTAGACCATTTTGCGGTGACAAAATTGTGAAACCTATTGGCTGGTCCGAATTTTATTCTGTAAATATTATAAAATTGGTTGACGCGTCTTTATTTATGTTTTAATCGAGGCCTTTTTCAAAATATGAATTTTGGACTTGAGTGTGATTCAACAAAATTTCCGTATTTTAAACAATTTTCACTTGTGTATAACTAAAGCGGGAAATTTATATTAAAAAAAAACGCCTCGATTAAAACCTAGAGAATACGTCCAAAAATCTTAAGCTTTTTACAGAATTAAAATTGGACTAGTCAAAGTCTCAAAATTTCGTCACAGCGAAGACCACTTTCTGTTCAAAAAGTGATCTAGTATATTGCTTTATTTTCATTATTTTCACAATAGAAATTCATATATTTTAACCTAGACGGATTAGGATACAAGCTCACAAAAGAGTTCATCTAACTGTATTAAATTCTGAATTTGATCATGTACGATAAATTGCCTATATAATACTACTTAGAAAATGACCGACTCCAAACCCCCTTGACGCCGTACAACCAATTTTTATGGGGTTACGTATAGGAAATTTTTATTAAATTTTAAGAAAAATTAAAATCTAACAATTTGAATACATTTAAATATATGTATTTTAAATTTAACTTAAAAATAGTCTTATACTCTTGTGTCAATACCATTTTTATTGTTTTGTAAATGTGATATTTGTTAAAAAAAAACATGTTTACGCATATTTTTAACAACTTGAGAAAATCGTAGAAAGTTGAAAGTTTTGAAAGTTTTTTTATTGAAAGTATTTAGGTACAACGTCTTCTTAAAACGATTGTATAATAACAATGTAATAATTATTGTTCATCGCGGTGAATCCTGCAGACTATGTTAATCAAATGTATAACAGTATACGCTCCAGGCATGAGCACGGGACTACTAAATAAAGCACTGTGATTTACGTAGGCTCCCTGCAGGTGTACCACATTACAGTAACAAAATTATTGTACATTCTACTATATTTCGCGATCTACAGAATACGAAGGTTATAATATTTAACTCGCCCAACATAATACACATGATAATACGCTTTTACTCTCTCCAATCACACTTATATATGAGCCAGCTGAGCATGTATGGCGGGATTTTTTTCATGTTTTTAGCACTATCTGTATCGTAATGCTCAATTATTTTAGGTTATCTACATGGTACACGAGTATAATATTATCTACTGTTCGTCGGCATATTTATAGAAAAGTTGCGTTTTTGAAATTGTTCAGGAGAGCGTATTTAAAGTTTGATCGTATGTATATTTTGAACATTCTATTAAATTTAATTCATACCTTATTATCTGCAAGAACGAGCATCAACTAGTAAATAAAATAAATTTGAGTTACAAAAAACAAGTTAATTTTAACATTTTAGCTTAACAAATAACCTTGGTATACTGTTAACTTTTAAAGTTATGTAGTTAAAAAATCAGTTTACTTAAAATCAAAGATTTATTAGGTAAAAATATAACTAAATATAACTAAAACATATTATTCAACTAATTATTTTTGTCTGTTATTAATAACCCTTATAGCATTATTATGAACATAAAATTAATTATTCAATATATGTCGTACAAAATATACATACAATCACTATGTAAAAGAAATTATCTTATGTATAAAATAGTTATTGAAAATTAACTTTAGCTCCTTAATTTTATCGATAATTTTACCCATTTTAGAAAATTATAGTTAATAAATTACACGTGTTCGATCAGTATTAATTATTAATTAGAGTCCATAATCAGCAAATAGTTACTTACAGCTAAATAATGAAATATTTTTGTTGTGAAAAATGATCTATGGCAATACGTTTTCATACAAACAAACCCTTTTATCGCGTGCAGGTGCTACATGAAACCTCTTCATATTACCGGCGTGTGTTATTTATAATATAATAAACATGTAACATTCTCATTCTTTGCTTTGAATTATTATTATTTTTCGGTTCTATCTGTTGGAAATAACGCGATTCGGTCATTGTATGTTGTCGTTTGATAAAACTAATAACTATCTGATTCAACGGTGCGCCCGGTTTTGCGTACAAGAATGCAAATTTTTTCATAGCTTTACATAAATTTTCGAGACCATTTGGGTAAAAAGTACATTTCGAGATACTTTTCGATTTATAACGCAAACCGTAACACAAACGACCCCATTCACTATTCAGTATGTTGTACAATGGTTTGTTTAAAACAACAATTGTACTCATTCATCATACATAATAGATATGTATAATACAATAATATATTGTCGAGTGACGCGAATGACTTTCAGGGAAATCTCGTGGGCCCGAATATGTGCCGAGAAACGGAATATATTATTATTATTATTATTATTATTATTATTACTGCATATTCCCGTTTCGCGCACAATAATATCGCCGAGAATTACAACCCTCGCCAATCGTAACCCATATATATATATATATATATATATATATATTCATTTCAATAAATGTTCGTAACGCCTATACTTACGCCTATAATACGAACAGTGTTAATTTATACCCGAAATTCGATTTTCGATATAAGTTTTTTTACCCATCGTTTTCTGCACGACTTATAGGGCCAAGGTGTCCTTATCGACTGCATAGGAATTAAAGTACTTTATGTATTGCAATTAGATTTATTTGCGATAATCTGAGCGGATCTTCGGTGATAATACAGTGAAACCTCCCTTAAGGGGCTTCGACACCGGCCGTTTTTAAGGAGTTCAGTATAGGCAATTTTTAAGTAATTTTAGGAAAAATAAAAATCTAACAATTTAAAAATATATATGTACATTTTAAAATTAATCTAAATATATCCTCATACCCATACTACTTTTTATTGCTATGTAATCACGGTATTTTCTAATAAACATGCTCACGCATTTCCATAATTGTAGGTTTCTGGATAAGTTTAGACAAAAAACATATCTCGGAAAAATTAAAGATGAGTTGTTAAACTGTGTTTCTACCAGATAGATTTAAAATTAAATCAATATAAAGATTTTTTTGGTGGTTTCAAATTAATGAAAAAAATCATTATTTAATTGTTTGTCATTTATTTAAAAAAAATTATTTAAAAAAATCATCCGGTAAAAACATAGAAAATATAATAACGAATTCAGAACTTTTTTCAAAATTAAAATTGAACAAATTTAACACGGTCAATTTATGGAAATACCAAGATCATTTTAGCGCTTTAAAAAATCTACTGTCGAAGACCCTTAGACCGAAAAATACAGTCGAGTGATATCCAAAGGTAAGACAGTATAATGTAATATTATATGTCATTTGAGTCATTGTTCTAAAATGATTGAGATGAGTAGGTATACGTTACGTATATTATAATATATTATATTTGATTGGGTTATATTTCTATTTTTTTTTTTTTTGAGTGTGGTTAAAATAATATTGATAAAATTAGGACCTAAACATTTATTTTTAATAACGTGGTATTATTTAACCATATATGGTATGTATAAATAACTTCTAAGTATATAGTTATGGTAGTGCAGGCACAGTTAAAATATAGTACGGAGTCGATACTGTACAGGAAGTTCATACGCATTATTACGCTCCACCAAACAACCCAAAACATAGCGAGAACATTTGCAAATTAAAATAAAGCCTTTAACGTATTTTAATGGTTTTAAAGTGTAAAACAAAAAGTAAAAATCTACTAAACAAATAATATTTTACAATTAAATTGTTATTTATAGCCATGGCTGAACAAAACGGCTATGGGGGGGGGGGGATATAATAGATGTACTTACACATTACTTATATTTCATAATTGTATTAGGGCGAAATATTACAAATTTACAGTTATAACTTGAAAATTGTAAAAAATACATTTCCCCCGAATAAATTATTGTAAAATTGTAAAATAGGTATTTATTAACAACGTTATGTGTATATATAGGTATACGGATAATACACTTCGATAATATTTTTTTTATATGGAACGAGTAATTTGAACTATAGAGATAATTTAAAAAAATATATATATACGTCATGTATTTTACTGCAGCTTGTGCAAGAAAATCATATTGAATTTTTCAAACGCATCGTCCTATTGTTATTATTATTATTTTAGTCATGTTCCAATAGCATAAAAACGTACGAGTATTTCGGTACTTTATTTAGTCTTGGAATTGCATTGTATTATTATCGGGATAACTTATAACTGTTTTGTACATACGCTATTCGATTGTAATTTTTTTTCCCTCAGACCAAATACTGTTATAAAATAGAATTTCGTTAATAAGGACTAGTGACGTCAGGGTCGTGTTTCAATCATATTACTTCTACATCATACTTAAACTCTATACAGATTATACATTCCAATTAAACCTAAAAAAAAAAAAAAAAAAAATATATGATAGTTAGCATTTATTAAGATATAACTTGTTTATATTTGACGATTTTTAAAAATGTAGATTTGGTGACAATTTCGTGCTTTAATTTCGTGTAATTTAATTTAAAGTTTAATCACAAAATACTTTCATAAAATTGAAAAAAAAAATTTCATTAGGTACACCAATAATAGTAATTATTAATAACTAATAATTATTATAATAACAACTATTGGTTATACATTTTTTATTTATTTATTTGTTATTTTTGGTTGTGTGTATCGTGTGATGTATGTTATTGGTTTTCTTCCTAATGGAAATATTCGTAAAATCTGATGATTAAAAAAAAATATATAATATATTACATTATATTTCTAACGGTATTATTATCAATGGTCACGTGCGATAACGATATTCTTACAGTCAAGAAGAATACAGGATTGGTGCGTTATTATCACGATGAGAGTCATTCACACACATGTAAGTATAAACTCCGTCATAATTGTTCGGGAATGCGATTGCATTTGACGGCCGATAACGCACGCAAAAGATTCGTGTCGTTTTGTGCAACTGCACAAGATATCAATGTACAATATACACATCGTATATATATAAAATTCCGATCGTTTTTGGTTCATTTTAAACCTGAAATTCGGACGGTGGTAAACAATTATTTTGCGCAGCTAGTGTTAAAAACACTAAGTACCTAAGTGAAATCCTGCCTCCCCTGACTATTTATCCATTTTTTTTTGCAAATAAATTGTAAATTGAGCACCCCATATATAATTTATTCATCACATTTTATTGCATGCTTGTTGGACATGGTTGAATAACATACAAATTGTGTTGGATTTTGTTTTGTAAACAAATCGAGTCGCATAGTTTAACCTCATAAAAATCACTACCTAATACAAACGCTGGTGTGAAGCCCAGTCAGCCCGGTTAGTAATAAAAAAAGTATAAAATAAAAAAATGCATACAGACCATAACAAAGAAAACATTTTTTACAGATATCCAACAAATTATATACCGATAAGTTGTTTGAACAGGATAGATTGAAAACTACTAAGTTCACAAGGACTCAAAAGAAGTATTTACGAATAACGATAATCAATTTTCAACTATATGCACAAATTTGTTAGACATGACAGATATATGAATGTTAATATTACACGGATACAGTTACAATTGTGTCTATATTGATTATAAAGTCAAAATATAAGTCCAGGGGAAGGGGAGAATTCACGTAGCCCTCTAACTTTGTCAGTTAAACTCCTGGTTATCTAAATTGTAAATAGAGTTTCAAAACGAGAGGGATATACTTGAATTTAAACCTCGAACTAAATTTTAACTTTGATCTTCGAAACATATACAAATTTGGAAAAACGATTTTAGCCTGTGAGCTATTAATTACAATTTATTTAAAGTAAATAAAAATAAATATTTAAAATAAATTAAGTCAATGGGCCTATTTCAATTATATATTATGTAAAATCAATGCAAAATGCAAGTGTTACATAAAGTTTATATATATTATTTTTTTTTCAAAATAAGTAAAATATTTTTGCATATATTTTATAATTGTAGAATAAATATTAAATATACCGGAAATTCAAATAAATTATTAAGTGTTTAATTATCTAATAATAAATATCTATGTAGATATCTATACTAATTATCCTAATTGAATTAGGCGGTTGTCGCTTTTGCTTCTAATATTATAAATTCGGAACAATCAACTATCATATAGATTTGAAGTATAGATTTTTAACTCGAGGACATATTGTTTACGGCATTTTACGATTAGATGTAGAATGTGGCTAATTAACAATATTTTATCAACACATATTTTTTATTAATTTAGTATTCACCACGGTTAGGCGTTTGTTAAAATAAAATGGTATTTTTTTAAAGTTATAACGGCCGATCATAAAATATAGTGACCTAAGAATCCCCCCCTCTACAATCACACATAATAATTAAGCAATATACAATTTAAAGTGGCTTTTATATTATATATTTTTAAGATTATGCGCTTTTTAAAAAAATGCATAATTTCATTTTTCAAAAATCGAATAAATTATATTATTATTTAAGTATTTGTTTATACTTTTTATGAGTAGGTACTTGAAGATAAATTGAATTTTATTTTATTTATATATATACATTTGTTCCTGTAATTTATTTATTGATTCAGACATGGGTACTATACGGCAGAATATTGAATATTGTATATAGCAGAATGTTATTGTAAGTAAATTTGATAATTCATATATATATATATATAGGTACCTATGTATTAACTTTAACATTTTTTAGGGGTTATAGTTTATATTTTAATGTCATATTTAGTGACATATACTTATACTTTAAAATCTCTTTTTAGTAGCTTAATGTACACGTTCTTTTAATGTACTTTTTTTACAGATTCTTGTCACGTCGTTTTTTCAACCTTAATCGTAAAAACTGACCCCGCCAATAACACCAAGACTATAACCTCAGAAAATATAATATATGTTATAGAGCTTATTACGGTCATGGGAAAATCTTAACAGCCGATTGCTTACTATCGTCCATTGGTCACACGCAGGGTTGCAGTCATATTCGGTGAGTAATATAATAATGGTATGTAATATAGTCTAATACCGTTTTTTCTAAAAAATGAGATTTCAATAGATACTGTGTGTAGATACACGGCTATATATACACAGATGTATATATTATATATGTGATCATAGGCTCATTTTTTGTATTATACCTAATACTTAATACTTAAAACTATAATGCAAGTGCAAGTGCAAATATAATCAGAATGATTCGATTACTCGATTACATTTTATTTTTTTATTTTCACTATACGTCGTATACAATATTATTTTATGTTGTGAAGGACGTATATAAGACATTATAACTGGTGTACTTATACACTTAAACCGATATAATAACCGAAAAAAAGATTCATTTTCTGTGCGGAAAATAACAATAATATTTATAGTCGTCGCCCGAGTGAATATGATATTCGATCCACGGAAAACGTTAACATTATTCACATGATCACATTCAAAAATAAAACACAGCATTCACTTCTTGCAAACCATTCGACGATACGTTGTTAACTTTTTCGAATAATATTTATATTATACTATTGAACATTTTTAGAGAGCCAGCTCTCTATTAAGAATGGTGTTGGCAGGTTTGTTGTTGTGTTTCGGCAGGTAGGAAAAGGCCCTTGCAGGGAAGACCAAAATTGAGATGGGAAGATATTTAGTTAAGAACGATGTGGAATTGTAGAATAATTAAGAGCCGGAGTAAATTGGAAGGAGCTGGAGAATCGGTTGTGAGACGGGATGGTTCTAGCGACCGGATAAACCAAAAGAAGAAGATATATAATTATTGAATTTTCTGAGTAGGTAATTTTTCTTCATGTATAGTGCCGAACCTATTAGGTATACAAAAAACGTTAATTTCTTGAGATTTTAATTATTTTCGTTCACTTATGGCGTGTTTAGAATGAAAAGTTTTTAAATCGAATTGTTTTCAAAATGTATAAATAGACTAAAAGAAAAAAATGCTCAATTGTTTTATCCAAAAATTAAGTCCCTGAATGCATTATTGAATGAGTTGCACGGAAGTAAAAAGTTTTGTCTAGAGAATCTGAGAATTCAGTAACCGGTGGATTTTATTTGAATTAAATAGAACCAAATTATACTAATAATTTTGTTAGTGGGAAATAGTAGGTACTATATATAATATATTAACATTTTTTTTTTTTAAATATTTTATATCATTTTACATTTTGAGATGATTGAAGAATCTATTTATTTTACAAAGATATGTTATTTTTTATATGTATATCAACTTTTATTCCGATAGAAGAAGTTGAGTAGGAGTTTTGGAGTAAAGCTATTTCCTGAAATAAAATAAAATAAAATCAGTCTTAGTTGGTACCTTAAAGTGGTCATTTTTCGATTTTTTCAGTATATTCATGAAGCAGTAAAGAATAACTCTTACTGGGTGTACAAAAAGAAAATATAGTTAAGGAACCGAAGATTAGGTGATGGAAACTAACGGGTGAAAATGAAAAAGTATTTATAAGATAGCTAATTGGTACAGGGATGTGAAACATGGAAGGGAATATAAATGAAATGTGGGAAAAGGTAGCAGAGGGTGTTAAGAAAGTTGCTAAGGAAGTCGTGGGCGTGAGTAAAGGTAATATGCCACAGGATAAGTGGTGGTGGGCAGAAGAAGTACAGGAGATAATATCAAAGAAAAAAATACAGTTTAAGAAATGGCAGAAAAACAGTGAGAGGGAGGATTGGGTAGAGTATAAAAGTTTATCTAAAGCAACAAAAAGTGCAGTGAGTAAAGCTAAATTAAAGAAATATGATGAGTTGTATGAGAGGTTAGGAACTAAAGAAGGGGAAAAAGAAGTGTACAGGCTGGCTAAGGAAAGATAAAAACAGTCCAGGGACTTTAGAAATGTTTGGTGTATAAAAGATGAGGATAGGAGGGTGTTAACAAAGGAAAAGGAAGTAATAAAGAGATGGAAAGACTATTTTGAGGGATTATTAAATGAAGAATTTCCAAGAGAGGCAATTGATCGGGTAGAGTGGAATTTGGGTATGGTAGATTTAATAAGGGAAG
>JAIPRL010007743.1:0-20446 GCA_025469235.1 Pemphigus obesinymphae
TTTAAAGGTTCAAAATCGTATTTTTTTTTATTTCCCCCCCCCCCTTTTTTTTTTTTTTTTTTTTTTTTTTTTACATAAATGACTTTAAAATAAAGACACGCGCATTTTCGTATCCAAGAACGGTACCTTAAGTACATAATCAAATGAGATACGTATATGAATGTAAATAAGTATCTATCCGTCCAAAATTCAGTTAATGATTAATTGCATTTCCAATTAAAACAAACCAAAATTGTTCTTAATGTTTGAAAAATATATACTCAACAAAATTAATACGTACGAAAGCATACAAAAAGGATTTTATGTAATTTATGCGTTATTATCAATGGACAGGATTTATCTAACTTTAATTCTAATTTAATATAGTATGTAATATATTTTTGCTAAAAGAACTCATTCATAGTATCGTGTTTTTAAATGTCGAAAAGAATTATTAAAATATTGATTTATTTATTTAAGAACTATATCTAAAATTCAGTGTTCATTTTGTCTCAATAGTATAAATGAAAAATATGATGTGAACGTTTGTTTTAATTTTCTTTAATATCGTAAAAACCACGAGATGCAACCTTTTCATGCTATACCCTTTGATCATACTATTTAGAATAAATTATATGAAATAGATAGTATAGAGAATGTATTCCGTCATTCTTCTATTTACATTGACTTTTTTAAAAATATATTTCCGTTTTATATTTTCTTGGTCCAAGAAAATATTTTGAAAATGTTAAAGGAAAATATATTAGAAATGTGAACTTTTTGGCCAAAATATTTCCTAGATATTATTCCAGGAAACATTTTAACATTGATAAACATTATTTTATAATCATATGTAATCGCAATGCTGTTTATTATAGGTATCGATTATTTATGTTATATTCATTTTCACTTGAACTAAATATTTAATTGAATTCAATTTTATATAATTTTTTAAAATTACACGTTTTAACGTTGTACACTTTAATGATGTAATGCTTAATGAAATGATATTTATTTATTTAAAAAAATGTAAATGCTTGGAATTATTTTGTATCAAAATAAGTCATCATTAATATTGACTATATGATTTAACGTACAAATAGACGCACAGTTTTGTTGTAGTATTGAGGATAAACATATCAGTAACTAACCATAACAAAATAAATCGAAGGATAATTGTTTATATTATTGTTGATCTTCAAGAAGTAATAATCATATACTCATATATAATGATTTTATTGAAAACACCTTTAATAACTGAGTTAATGGTATGATTAACAAAATAGCTATTATAAATACTATTTATTATAAGTTAATACCTATACAATGTTATATTTTTTATTTAGAGAATTTATTTTAAGAAATGAAAAACTTTCATAGCAGGAATATTACAGTTATTAAAAAATAATAATATGAAAAATTCGAATATAACACTTGTTATTGTATTTGTAAGAATGTTGTAGGAATATAATTTACACAGAGATTATTATTTCAGACATATTTTATATTCCAGGAACAATTTCATTATATAAATATTTGAAATAGAGAAAAATGTAATTGAAAAGTGTTGAGATGGAAAATAAATTTTAACAGTTTAGTTAAATCCATTTATGTTTTTTTTAGAGGACAACTTTTGAAAAAATATATTCTAAAGTTCTATCTTTGTTTCTTTTTCTAGTATCTTACATAAATTTTTATTTTAATGAATTTTAATGGGCAAAAATTTTTTTTATATAAAATTCTATGTCTGATATCGTTTTAATTGTTTTTGGAAATTACATTATATATCTTTCTATGAATCTCCGTAGAACGCCGTGATAGCAACTTATACAGATTCTTAAAATTAACCCGTATGCTTCAAATACCTAAAAACTGTAAATTTCACTGGAATAAAATGTTTTATTTTAAAATAATTTTAATTTGAAATTTTCAACGAGTATAATTCATTTTAAATTATTGATATAACACGAAATAAGAATATCTCTGTACATAATACAATATCGTAAAAAATATACAGACATAATTCATAATTACTCTTCGGCATATAATATAAATAATATAATAAAACATCACAGGGTTAGTGCAAATTCGTTACAAAAGCAGATGAAGTACCTATACTATTATACATTTGCATTTGGTAGTTCAAAAGTGATTGATCACTAGCAGTACCTACGTATGGTCAATAATTGACTGTCAATGGAAAACGTTTTGGATCTTCTCTCGCGGAAAAGTTTATTTTTCGAAAGTTTTGTTTCAATAAAATGTATTTACTTTGGAATATAAATACCTAATGGGTTTACTCGTGAACTTGCTATGAATAGAACAAAAAATGCATCGTGTAATAGTTGACATCCGATAAAAATTAATGATCTCAAACATTTTTACAAAATCTTAATTCGTAAAGAAGTTACAGTGATTTAGAAAACTAAAATAAAACTAAACTTTTTTACATTGGATATTTTATTATACATTGAGATAAGGTTAAGAACTACAAATCCTATGAGATATTATCTATCTTATTTGTTCTTAAAATATTTTATAATTGCTATTTTGTTTAAAAATACTTTTTTTTTCGTTTTATAGAAACTTGTTTTTGAACAAATATAGTGATAACACAGCAATAAAAGTGGTATGATACCAAACAATAAATTATAGATTAATTTTAAAATTTTAAAATTATTTTAAACGACTTAAATAGAAGATAGGGCGTTCTCTTAATTAATATATATGTTCTTTATGTACTCAATTTCATCATAAATATTTTAAATAATAGAATAAAATAATTGTTAATGGGCACTAAACAGTAAACGGGAGATTTTTAAAATAATTAATGAAAGGTTACATAAATAGTAATCGTATACCTTTAATTGTACTTTAATTGTTATATAATCACAATACATATATAATATAATATAATATAATTAACAAAAACAAAATGGCATTTTAGATATTTAGTTGGGTATTAAATATTTGAAAATCCTTTAATAAATGTCTTTGGAGACTTAATTGTTTCCTAGTTCATTATTGAGTATATAAAACTTTTTTATTAATTTTTCAATTAACATAAGATTATCTTCATTTTTTAAGTTTGATTGAAAAATTGTACACGTGATAGAGGATAAAAATTAAATTTCCAGTTAAAAACAATTATAGATTTTCGTTTAAATAGAATCGTACATAAATTATTATTATTAAACAAACATTTTGTGTTGAAATTCATCAGGATTTCTAATGTTAAATGTTTTTATTGTTTTAATTAAGATAATTTTATGTACATATATTTATTATTTAAAAATAAATATCTTCTTCTTCTCTTTCACCTTCTCTCCCAACTATTTTGGGGATCGGCCACCTTAGTCCTGCACTTTAACTTAACTCTATCTTCATCACATACCTCCACCTCTTTTCAATCTTTCTTTCACTTTCTTTCATCCATCAACATGCACTTTCTTTTCTAATTATCTTACTGCTTCTGTCTCTTCCCTCCTTAATACATTCCTCAAACTATTATTCCTCACTTTGTCAACTATCTAAACTACTCCTATACTACCTCTTATACACTTATTCTTTATTTGATCCTCTCTAGTCACCCCAATTACTAACCATACAATTTTCATCTCTACTACACTCATTCTCTGTTCTATCTTCCTACATACAGCCCAAAATTCTGTTCTATACACCATTTCACATCTCACCACTGTTTTATATATTTTACCTTTTATAAATATATATTTTAATTTACTGATTAACTGCATATGCATAGATATGATTATATAATATTGACTATTATTAGCCTTTTTTTTTTTAATGTGAACAATAAAAAGTTATAGAAAAAAATCCAAAATCGGGAACTAAAACTAGTTGAAAATAAAACTAAGAAAGTTATATAATATATAAAAAATGTTAACTTTTTTTACCCGTTTTTTCCATGAGAAAAACTTCTTAAAGAAATTTAATTCCCCGTCCCGTTTTCGCCGCCGCTCGAAGCGTGTTCCTGTACCGTTACCGTTTTCAAACACTTTTCCGGTCGTTTTGAAATTTTTACGCCTTTCAATTCTTTATGTTTTCGCATTTTCTCGTCATTATCCTCGACGCCGGGAAGAAAAAATGCGATTCTCAACATCCTGATTTCCGTTATCACTCAACGTTCTCCCACATCGTTGTGTTATCGCTCCCAACATCCAAAATCGGTTTTAGTGACCTTTGTCGGCCTTTTTCGACTCCACGGACTTCGGATTCACGTTTTCCTTATGTTTTAACGCCCGACTGAACGTTTCTTTGTCTACCGTTCGTCTCCAACTGATCAGGTGGTTCGTACATATTATGTGTTGATATACGTAACGGTGTACTCCGTTATCTGAATAGTTTATATACGATAAATTTCGATCACTGTAGCTTAATGGGAATCGCAATGGATTTTCGATACGGGTTACGCCGGTTCGAATCCCACTCCGCCTATCTGTTTTTGCGACTTTTTTTATTCTTATCATTTCATATTCGTTTGTTTGAATTAAATATTGTACCTACCTATCTATTTTATTTTATTAAATTATGCGTTATATAATATCCTGTGAAGAGTCCGGTATTGAGTATTTAAGTTTGTCTCACTGATTCATAGAGTAGGTACTAAAAATCAGTCCGGTCCCGGGTCGGACCGGACCGGACCGGAAAAACCCGGACCGGAATCCGGGTTTGGGCCGGGCCGGGCCTAGAATTTTTTTTTAAATACCGGACCGGGCTGGGTTGGATTGCAAAAGTAAGTGGGCTGGGCCGGGCCGGGCTTAGAAATTGTTTTTTAATATCGGGCCGGCCTGGCCGGGCCGGATCGTAAAACAAAACTGCCTGAACTGGGCCGGGCCAAAAAATACTGACCGGGTCCGGACCGGAATCCGGGTTAAACAAAAATTAATATTTGAGTAGTATATTATTATTTTTCATTACATATATATTAATACAAATAAAATATTATAGTATTATATATTTTACATTAAATTTACCATATTATCGTGTGCGTCCATTGGAGGGTCAAAAGGGGACATGTCCCCCCCCCTGGATTTTCAGTTGAAAAACCTTGTTTTTGCTTATTTGTTGGTTTTAAAGTGTATTTCTCTAGATTAACCCTTTATATATACGAGTATGATAATTATTATAATTTTTTAGGTAAAGTACCTACCAACCTAATTACATACCTAATTTTTTGGTGTGACTGGGTCGCCAAACAAAACGGGTTGATCCTAGAAATTTTTTATAATACTTGGCCGGGCCGGGTCGCAAAAGTAAACAGTCCTGCCCTAGAAATTAATTTTAATACCGGGCCGGGTTGGGCCGGGCCTAGAATTTTTTTTTTAATACCGGATCGGACTGGGTTGAGTTGTAAAAGTAAATGGGCTGAGCCGGGCCGGATCTAGAAATTGTATTTTAATATCGGGCCGGGCGGGGCCGGATTGCAAAACAAAATTGTCTGGGCCGGGCTGGGCTAGAAAATACCGGCCCGGACTGATCTCTAGTAGGTACCTACCTATACTACAGTTTTTATATCTCATATAGTAATGAATTTAAAATAGTAGTACTTCCGTAGTATTTTTCACAATTTGAAATTAATTTATATTGATAAATTTAGGCAAACCTTTATCATATACATAGGTAGAAATCTATTAAAATTTAAGGGCGGGGGCTAACATATTTAACATAAATGTGAGCCATGGAGGCTTATTGCCCCCACACCCCCTCCACATAGCTAAAAACCACTGTCTACAGTTCAAAACCCATATTTTTTATTTATTTGCACGTAACAATACAAATATAATAATTAAATGTAGTTATATTTTTAAAGTTTAAATCAATATTATAAATAAATTAAACTGCATTTATCATTATATCATTATTCTATTTTTTTCAGAAAATTTATCAATAATTTCTATGTTGTTCATATTTTTTAATACTTGTTTTTCAATATTATTATACTTAAAATCACATCATAATATTGTGTTATCAAATCAGTGGCAATCACAGATTGTAACATTCAGCTGTATTTATTATTTTGCTATGGTTAGTGGTTATATCTATTGTACATTTTTAATGATTTCTTTTCATAAAACAAATTATCACATTTTTTTAAAAATAGCTATGGCTCCTCAAATATTCAAAATCAAAATGGGAAAAAAATATAACATAATTTATGACATAAAATTTTGTAGGAAGCTAATGAAATATTTGGGGGACTAATAACAAATTTGGGGGCCTTAGCCCCTCCCTAATCAGCTCCCCATTTCTGTCTATGATCATATATACGATGTTTAATCGGACTTTCGGACAAATCGACCTGACGAAAACGGTTGTATAAAAATTTGAAAACGAAAAGTCCGAGCGACTTCTTATATTATGTGCGAAGTAGGTACCTACTATATTATATTATACATTTTATTTTATTTTATACCAATATTATATTTAACGGTAAAAGATTTCTTAAAATTTTGATCAAATTTATATTGTGGTTGAGTGAAACTTGTTACACTCAGACAAGAACCGATCGTAGCTTGGTTCGAGTTCTTATAAAAATCTGAGAATAGAATGTTCGATCAATTTTCGGATTAATTATTTTATCAACAGTTTACACTTTAGGGCTGAATGACTATCTTCTAGAAAGTGAATGCCAGTGTCTGCCGTAGTCGAAATATTTTTAAAATTAATTAATTAACAATATTATTTCCGATAAAATACATAAACCGATGTACCCATACGAATTGCAAAAATAATTTTACTAATGAGGTGTTGTACTCAATAAGAGTTAAACTTACAAGGTTTCACACTTAATCAGAGTTTCAAATTTAAGATTCCGCACTCACAAGGTGTTGAACTTACAAATAGTCTCACATAATATGTATTACGCAAGGATACTTAAACAGAAAGATGATAAAACGTGGTTTGAGCACTCTTGCAAATGAGTGATTTAAGATTCTCAGATTCTCGAATTTGAGCTAATGGAAATATCAAAAATACGATATTTTCTATTATAAACGAAATTTATATTTAACAAACAGTGACGGCAAAATCAAAAATACAACGCTTGGCGAAATACTATCCATCACTACATTTTAGTAAGTAATCACAAAAAAAATAAAAAATAAAAAAGTTCGCGTACAATATCCCCAAATTTTTAGAAATCACTTTAAAAATGTCGATAAAAACTATTCACCAAAATATATTCATGACCCCCTTCCCTCTCAAATAAATTACAAATATTTGGCGGTCACTATACATAAACATGGCTTTCAACTGTTCACAAACACAGAGTGGAGTATGAGAGCGGGAGGGATTCCCAACTAGCACAGAAACATTCATAGAATGTGAAAAGTTGTCTATTACATGGTACATGGTCATTAAAATGAGGAGAGCTATGTGCGTCAAGTGGCATTCAAAATTTTGGTTGACATCACGGAAACACGGATGTTGGAATTCTTGATTTTTGAATCCTATAAATTGTCAATCTTACACATAAATTTGGTGCGTCAGGCTACATAATGTCAACTAGAATTTTAAATTATATGCACCATGGAACCAAATGCCAATCAACATAAGCCTCTACCATCTTTCTTACAGGGCGAGTTGTAATCGTTCTAAAAAATTTTAGAATTTTTTTATCCTAGATGCTGTTTACATAGAATCAAAATATTATCATTAAATTATCAGTTTTTACAATGTGCTATTGATTATCGATAAATCCAGTAATTTAGAAATATATTTAAACTAACGCTAGTAATGAGGAAAACGTTAATTTTATCAAATAAATAAAAAATACATATTAGGCAGTTTGTATAATATGACTTTGAACAATTATCTGAAATATGTAAACTAGGTATAATATTTTATCAAAATTATTGTTGTATTTAAAATGGTCACTGTGTTATGGCTAAAATTATTCAAAATTACTGATTGGGGTTATGGGGTGAACTGCTACACAATTCAAACCATAATCTGAATAATTATTTTTTATTTTAAATATTTTTTAATTGTATATTAATGCTCAGTACAATGTTTACTACATCATAAATATATTTAGTATTTTGTATGTTTATAATTTAAATACTTTAAATTTTACTTCTTTTGTAATTGGTTTTTATATTAAATATATTCTAAAAATGTAATATATAACTTTATCATTGAACTTTTAAAGTTTTATAATGGAAATACCTAACGTGTTTCAGTTTAATTCAAGTACACATGTAACACATCGTTCTGGCCTGGGGAGATGTGTGACATATTTAATTTATTTTAAAATAGATTTTCTATGACCATAAACTATTTAATTATAATGCAATTTTAGATAATGTAATTTGTTGCATGTTTATATTCTTTACCAAAAAAAACGTTTCATTTTGCAATATTAGTGAGGAGTGAATTGCGAAAGAGTAAAATAAATGTAACAGACAACAGTTCACCCCTATGCTCAGCTAATCGAGCTTTTTATTATTAAGTATATTATTATATTAGTATTAAAATTGGCGTAACATAAGTGATGTAACCTTATATTGAAATTTGAAGTCCGTACTCTACGAAACGACATATTAAAATTAATCTTATTATTATGAGTAGGTACATAATTTAATCAAAATATGTTGAATATTATTTTGTATATTAAAATAAAATCTAAAGACTATATCGTATTTAAAACGATTGATTTTGTTCGAATTATATTGCTAACTAAGTAGTATAAAAATTTAATAATCAAAATTCAATATTGGTATTTTTTATGGAGGGGGAGATATATATATCTGGTAAAACCACTATAGCTCCCTTGCTCCACTCAAAATCTAAACAAAACATTAATCGAAGTTCAGTCATTTTTTTGTTATCGTTGTATTACAGAATCTATGAACGTTCAAACAATAATTACAATTTAAAATCTTATATTGGACGAAAATAAAATATAATAAAAATAATTATTTCGATAGCATAGAAATTTCGTTTGAAATCAATACACATAATATTCATAAAATTGTTTTATTTCTAATACACATATTTTTATAAAGGTATTATAATATTTTCAACATATTTTGATATCTTAATACAAAATACATGTCGTAGATTTTTTTAAATTAAATTATAGCGATATAAGTATGACGTACATTGCATTAGTGTAAGTAGTGGCTTGGTTACAAACTATAAATTTTATCGAAGTACAATATATATTTTTGGATTTACTCACTCTTTTATCCCATCCTCGCATCGCCCTTTCTCCTCGAGGAAATCGATACAATTGACACATATCTGATAAAATGTTAACTATCATATTTTTTTTTATTCAATTCAAATTGAGGAGACCACCTCTAAAGTCTATTGCCAGGCCACTAAATGTAACATAATCATATGTAATTTTTTTAATCTAAAATACTCTGATACATTGAATATTATTTTAAAATTTATTTATATTTGTGTAAACTAATTTAAAATAAAATGTCGATCATCATAGCATTAAAACTAGTATATAAGAACGTTTTTGGTAATATTTATAATTTTTGATCAATTATCTACGAATAGAACGTGTATATTTGTTTTATTTATTTATCTTATTTATTGCATAAAGGTAAATCACTCAAGTTCTAGAAATTATTCATTAAATATTATTTGACAAACGTCAAAAAATAATAATAATTTTACCAGAAAAATAAATAACAATATAATATATTAACATTTTATTATAAAGATTTTTCATTATTATATACAAGAGAAAGAGATTTAACTCTCCAGTAAACACCACCAACATTAACAATAAAATTTACCGAAAAATGTGTCATAAGTTTTAATAATAAGGTTTTTATTTTTATTTTTAACTTTTATTGTTAAAATTAAAAACTGCAGAAAATATAGTTAAAGCGTACTTATTTATAATAAATTACGTTTAAAATATTTATTGAAAATAATATATTGACTCTAAATTATCGTGAGATATTTTTTTAATCACGTGACAATTATACTGTGCAAGTATATCATTGAGTGATCATTATAACCTACTAAGCAGTTTTCTGTTATCAATATTCCTGGATCGTCTATCATTGTATAAACACCGAGATGAATGCCGAAGACGCCTATATTACAGTAGTAGGACCCTACCGTCCTTTTGCCAGGAAAATATTAATGCTCGAAAGACCCGATGGAAATTCGTACATTATTGAACGGGGGCCATCTACCTCTTAGTTAATCCCTTCTAATCGTCTAAACCGTAGTCGTCTACGAATGGTTAGCATTAATAATATGGATGATTCAAATGTGTTTAAAGACATTCTTTTTATAGTATTTTTATTTGCGCACAATATTTATATACAGTATTTTATTTTTACAATGTGTACGTTTTAAATTTGATATATTGAGTCGGAATAAAATAATTAAATGAAACAATATATGCCCAGTGTCCATAATCCAGACGATTGCAAAAAATTGATGTTGACTTCTATTAAACTATAATGAACGTTAGACAGTATGAAAAATTGTGTTATTATGTTATTATTGTATATATGATCCATAATTCGGTAAAATTAGCTGTGGAATGAAAAATTTTATGATACAAGCCAATTTTTTCTTATGGTGTTTATACTATATTGGAGAACATTTAAATCTCATACAATCCCTCATTTATTATATTATGTGTTCCTCAAAATGAGTATAATGTTTATCAATATCATAGTAATAATTACCAATCATTTAATCGTTATAGAATTATTCAAGCTTATTTTACCTTTCCAATATGAATTGGTCACTAGGATATTATAATGTACGGGAATTTTGAAAACCCTATTATGTAATATCACTATTTTTACACTATGATTGAAACTAATCAAATTATATTTCAGACTCGTGTCCGTAAAAATAATAACGTGTTATTTTCTCAAATATTACATAGTTTCATAGTACATGGTGAATAAAATAAAGTATTTGGGTGGAACTTAAACGCAGATTGCTAAACGCTTTGAATTTCCCATCTCCAGTGGTATTAGTTGTGATGTATTATTTCATTGATTTAAATCGATAGACCCGACAAGATAAAAGACATACGGAATATCCTGATTTTAAATCTGAAAATATATTTAAACTGTGTATTTTCTTACCTCCATTCATTTCTTTTTAGGACCCATCTACCTCTTCGTTCATCAACATTCATCTATAATCTGGCTATATATATATATATAGAACGACGGAGACAATATTCCGTGTGTTGCTCCGGGTAACAATAATAATAATTGATTACGATGATAATAATAATAATAATAATAATAATAATACGTGCCAATTTTGCACGCGAATTGGCCAAGCCGCCAAGAGCGTACTTGTTTGTGGTAAGAGCAACAGTGAAGGGGGGGGGGTGAGAGAGGCGAGAAAATAGACACGTGTATGAAGATCGGCTCCCAAAGGGTTACACACTACTTGTATCCCGAAAAAAAGCATACTAAGCGGGTAGTAAATTCGATAGTCGACTTGCGCCCCAACATTATTTACCCAACTAAAATCGATTTCAAAAATCCGTAAGTATATTATTTTATTTTTATGCTTTTCTACTGTGTATCGTATATTTGTTTAATCAATTTCATAATTCTATTTATCAATTATTAAGTACATGCGCACTGAAAACCGTAATAGGTCCAGACTGTTGTCTGTTGATTGTTAACTTTGATCAATAACATTTTAAATGTTGTTGTTATTTTATAATGTATAATACTATAACTATAATATAATATGTATTTTGTTAATATAATATATCATAATACAAACAGGGTATTTTTTTTTTTTTTATTCAAACTTCAAAAATGACCTAATGTTGATGAATGCAGTCTAATAACTTTTTCACGTTTTGCGAATTCGGTATATTTAAATGTACTGAAAAAACTATCAATAACGCGACTATTTTAATATCTATTAGATAAGTATTATAGAATACTAATTAGTAATGTTAATTTCATAAGATTTTTATGTATAATGGTTAAAAAAATTATAATCATTTTCTATACAGTATAAAACTCAATGATCTATAATCAAATAATTCTTATCGTTTTATAAGATAATATTCACATTAAATCGATATTAAAATAAAAAATTAATAATTTTATAACATTTGTTATCCTCCAAATTCCCTTTTTAGATATGTCACATGATTTTTGACATTTTTATACTATGAAAATCTGGTGCCTAAAAGTCGGGAAAATCGTGTAACATATTAAAATGGGAATTTTAGGGTCGGTAAATTTCATGATGTATTTTATTTTGCAAAAAAAATTAGAACTAAATTAATTTGCTATTATAAGTACCATTAAAAGTTCTGAACTTGCAAACAATAAAGTAGGTTTTGGATTACATTAACTAATATGAGATCATACTCGAAGTTTGTACAGAAAAAAGAAACACCTTATATAGATCAAAGAAAATACATGAAATAATCGATTTTGAAATTTATATATAATAAAATATATAATGTATTTGAAATAAAAATAAAAATGTATGTTTTATGTCCGTCTTTATTATATAAGGTATAATATACGCCTATTTGTAGTTATTTATGAAAAAGCATTTTAATTTTATAGCTCTTTGATGAAAATAAAATTATGAGTTTTTGTATATTACGAGTATTTTAATATTATATGTACAAATAAATCAATATTGACACAGCTATAAATTAAAAAAAAAAGTGTTCATTACTCATGCTCTTATACGTAATGCGGTTTTCGATGTGGTCTCGTCATTTTTATCATTATTTGTTAATTTCAATATTAAAATATTATACATTTCATTTTGAAATACAGTAAATATTAATTTCGTAGATATATCCAGGATATAATATCCGTGGATGTATAATGTATATAGGTACATAATTTACCATAACTTATCATAAAATTTACGAACAATTTCCAAATAGTTATAATACCTACAATACATTTTTAAAATTATGTGCACATTCTAAAATACAAAATAAAATCATTTATACTAATAATTACAATAATAAAGTTGAAATATATTTTTATCAAAAACCCCAACATTGTACAAGTGTACAAATTCCATTATTCCAATGCTCATATCACTTAATATTTCAGATTTTATAGGAGTGATAGGAGTGAATGAAATTGTTAATTGTTTTGCCGAACACTTGTCGAGTGATTTTACCCATTCCATCCTTATAGTAAATGCGACTGTTACAAATACTTTGTCACCAGTTGATCTTAGTGCATGTATCATATTTTTAAGGGATGTATTCATTGACCTTTACTATATTAGAAATAAAACGTATCGTGGCCCAGACAATATTCCGAATATATTTTTTACCGAACTTAAATTTGTGTAAGCTATTCCGTTATTATATTCGTACAATTTATCCCTTTCATCATATATTTTTTCTGATCAATGAAAAGCCAGTTATGTATCCCCAATTTTTTAAGGTTCAGACAAAAATCAAATACAAAATTATAGACCGTTTATTATCTTATTTTTTCAATTATTTCTAAGATTTTAGAAAGTTTTATTGATAAAAAAATTAATTGCATTATTCAATAGCATTATTATAGAAGAATAACATGGTTTTGTCTCTGGCAAATCGTCTACTACTTATCCGTTAATTTTTCAGCTATTTGTTTTAAATACATTCAATGCGGGGCATCAGATTGATGTTATATACAGGGACTTTTCAAAGGCTTTTGATCAAATTGATCACAATACAAAACAGAAAAATTATTTAGTTTAGGTTTTCGTAATCCATATTACTCATGGTTAGTATTTATTCTGATGGTTAAGAAAGCCATATATGTATAAATTAAAACCTTTGGCACTTTCTTTTATAATGTTAGTTCAGAGGTTGCTCAAGGGTGTCGCCTAGCTTCTCTTCTATATAATTTATTTATTAATGTTATTAAGATCACCAATTCTCGTTGTTTAAATTTTGCGATGACTTAAAATTATTTTGAATTATTAATTCTTCGAGTGATTCTTTGCTACCTGAATTGCCTCAATGTTTGGTATAATATGAATAAATTATGATAGTTTATTAAAGTAATGACCTATTAAAAAAAAAAAAAAATGTTTCACTCAATCATATAAATACTATAAATACAATGGTATTGAACATTTTGATCCATCTCTTTTATTCAATGAGCATTATGCTTATATGCTCAACAAAGATTCTTCTATGTTAAGTTTTATGTATAGAAGCTGTATAAATTATAATAATCCATACGCTCTATATTCTTCATTTGTTCGTTTGGTATTTCACTACAACTAAATAATTTGGACTCCATACACTTCAGGTCCAACTCAAGCAATTGAACAATTCATTACCGTTTTTACGGATAATATATTTCAAGTGCGAACTTTATAGATAACAACATTCGTCTCCTTTACCACTATTATCGTTTATGAATTTGAAAACATTGGAAATAAGAAGAACTAGGTTTGATCTTTGCTTTAGTTATAAATTATTAAATAATATTATGCATTGCCCCGAATTATTATCTCATCTAAACTTCTTAGTTCTTGTTTATTGAACTAGACAATTAAGTTCATTTTATGTGCCATTCCGTCGATCTAATATAAATAAATATACTCATATACCTGGTTAATTCTTGTAATATTGATTTATTCTTATACATTATTATTGATTTTTTAATGTATATATATATATATATATATATATATAATGTTTTTAAATATAAGTATTGTAACAGCTGTTTAAAATAATAGTATGTACTAATATTAATTTAGTAGTGACATTCTATATTTATATATTATTTTTGTATTTTAGTTAAAAATATACACTGAAAACATGTACTTAACTAAATTGATTAAAAAATAATATTGAAAAAATTTCCCATTTTATCTATCATTCAACTACCTACATATTCTCTATAGGCAATAAAATACGTCAAGATATTTGTTTAGTTAATGAATTAATAGTTACTCTTGTATTCATTTAATATGGGTTACATTATATACACATAAGTATGATATTGTTCATTTCCAATACGTAAGAAAATAAACAAAAAAAAAAATAAAATAAAATAAATATAATATTTCATATCAAAGGAAACCAATGTTTTCATGATGGGATTTCGTATTTGAAGGGTAAACTTACAATACCGTGACAGATGAACGTATAAAAACTATTTTTATCTCCAAATATAGAGTGCGTTTATTAATTCAAACCTATCAGTTGTACTGGATATTTTACTAACAATAGACTATTTATTTTCCAAAAGGTTCAAGTATTCTTTAATTATTCGTAATAATGTATACCTTAATTAATTCCATGTCCGTTTATCTAATCTCAAGTACTTAATAGATAATAACTACAGACTATTAAAGTACTGTTGTATTTTAAAATATTACGCTATAAATCATTATAAATTATATGCGGTACTAGGCATATTACGAATAATTATAATTAATCATTTTATTTAATCCTACATCTTACTGTTGTGAAGTAGATATATGCGTACATAAAATGTATGTATATATTATGTATACACATTTTTGCCTAGAAATAGTTGTAAATACATTTTTAAATTGAATACAATAGATCAATTTAATTCAATTTAATCTAGTAGGGGTTTTAATGACGTGAACTTTCAATATTTTGAGGCAGTTTTCCTGCGTGTAAGTACGGGAAAAAATATGTAAAATTAACTTCTTGTTTATGATGAAATCCATTTATATTATACTATTTTATATACCAGGAAATAATAATAATACCTATCTGTGACTTGGAATTTTCAACAAATAATAATTATTATTATAGTACCTACTAAAGTATTGTATTGACATTTTAAAATAGTTTCTACTACCTAATCTTGTTCTATTGTATTAAGTACTTTTTTTTATATAATAATTATAATTTGTGTTTTCGATTTCATGTAATTATACTAATATGTTTAAGATTCAGAGTTTGAGAATATTAAAATTTCATAATCGTGTTGTACTATAACAATATTTATTTTATTTTAATATTAAATGCACAGACGGGCAAATGTAAACAAATTATAAATATTTTGCTAAAAATAGAATATTAATACAAGTAAAAATAAAAGTGGACTAGGATTTATTATGGAGATGGTGCATATTTTTGAGAGAACGATTATGATAATACGTTATAATTAATGTGAGATGGGGACTAGAAATAGAAAATGGTGGACCACATGAAGTGAGATGAAACACGGTAATAATAATATACAGTAGGTCAGTGGAGTTCTAGGACATTTCGGCGTGGCCGTTTCGGCGTAAGTATACCATTTCAGCGTGAAGTATATTTTTGTGTTATTACTATATTTTACTGTTTTAGTCAGTACTAATTATTTAATTTTCCTAATAGTTTGTTTTAAATATTGATTAATAAATAATAATAATAGCGTTTAAAATGTCAATCTAAATAATTTTATTTTTTTTATTGTCATTATTAATTGTGTTACCTAGTTTTCATTTTTATTTAAAATAAATGAATACATTTTTTGGAGGAAAATTTACAATGGAGGAATTAAAAATGAATTTCACCCTTAACTGGTTTCTACGCCGAAACGTCCGGTTTCTAGGTCAGTGGCATAGAGGGAGCGATAGAAATTAGAAACGATATATTAGCATAGATTAACGATCTCCACCGCCTGACCAACTTCTGTGAAATGACTATATTATCTAAAATTGTGATTTTTGATTTTTATCAGTCTAATAACTGTCCTTTAGTTTCATTTCATATAACATAAGATTGACAATAGTTTAAATTGCGTTCGAGCTTCTCAAGTCGCCAATAACAAAAGATTATCACCCAACATAATGAAAAATAAAATAATAATATTACAATACCGAACTAAGATATCTTAGTTAGTAGTTACAGTATGTTCTGGAGTCACAAATACATATATATATATATATATATATACTCGTATATATTAGATTCTAAGCATAGTGAAGGAAGGTAATTGTTTTACCATGATGTTCATTTTTTTTCTCTGTTAACAAAGTTTCCATAAGAAGGAGTGCTCCGATCTTTGCAAGCTTACCCTGTTTCTGTTAACAAATTACATCTAGTTGGTACTTTAAACAGATTATTTTTCGATTTTCTCAATTGTTTTGAAATGAAAAGTAATAAAAAAACTACCAAAACTGTACAAAAAAAAAAAAAAAACGGCAAAAATACGATTTTACCAAATCAAGATTGTCATGAAATGAAATAGAAGATGATTTATGTAGGTACTAGGGGATGAAGAAGTGTAAGGGTACACTATAGTATGGTATATTAGGATAACGTATTAATATGATGTCTATAGTATATAAATACTATAATGAAATGTGGTGATTGAATAATGGTATGCGGATAATCAGATATTAGTATATATAGGTTAGGTATTGAATATATATATTATTATTATATATTATATAATTATAATTTACATATAGATATAATAATCGGTGTAATCGAAATTGTAGCGAAGTATATAATATATAGTATATCGTAGTACAATAGACGGATATGTTTGAGATGGAAAATGAAAATGATAGTAAATATTGTGATATTTTGAACAAATGTCGTCATGGGTACGGCCCATTTACGCCCCAGAGTAGTCCATTTGCGCCCATTTCGCATACAACGTTGCCGCCATGATTCATATTGACTACCGACGAGGTGTTGTATATGTATATTTGTTATTTTAAAATCCATCTTTATACACTTGAAACTTAAGTGTAATATTGCAATTAGTACTAGTTATGTGTACAAAATGTGTAGTTTGTGAAATGTTACACAATGCATCCACAGAGAGAAGTGAGAACTGTCGCAGTCGTCGAGTGCAGTTGAGATAAAATGGACTGATATATTCGATAATATCGATAAGGGTGTAACGTAAAAACCGAATATAGTTAAAATTGGTACATTGGTGGTATATGGTAGGTAGTATATGAACACGACGTATAATAACACATAGGCAAGATGGGACAGTAACGCTTGCCTCCCTACTTAGAAATATTTCTGTAATAATAATAATTCTATATAATAATTATATTAACTGGGTCATAGTAAATATTTTCATTTTTCACTTCTCAAATCGGGACTGACGTTTTTTTTTTTTTAAACGCGTACCCGTACACGTTAGTGTAATTGTGAATAAAAAATAATAAGTCCGCAATCGTATTCCCGCACGCAGACCGGCAACGTTGCACCGTTTTAATGCGTTTTTGTTAAAAATATTTCGGGCGTATATGGGCCATGATTTGGAGAATGGTAAGTTCCTACACGAGAGTAGCAGGTAAACAATTACATACGGTAGTTCCTACAAATGGGATATGTTAATACCTACGCGAATATAAAAATGAGATGTGTAAGTTCCTACACGGCGAAAAAAAAGGTACATATACAAGTTCCTACACGGCGGAAAAAATTAGTTAATAGATAGGTAATGACAATAAAAAATAATTAAAATATAAACGGTGGAAAAACCTGGAAATCAATAGGGTACCTATGACGATAGCTTGTTGATAAACCTGACATTTAAATTCGAATTTTTGACAGACAACATATTTACGACTTTTCAGTACCTACTGATAACAATGATACAGAAGACTTTATTTATTTTATAATTTTCATTTTATATTATTTATATCTATATATGTATGAAATGTATTAGGTATTATGCCAATTGTATTATTTATTTATTTTTTTTGACTTTATAATCAGTTTGAGTAGGTATATTTAATATATATGAATTATAGTTTAATGATAGATAAATATGAAATTTTTATTTTCTGAAACCAAATTACGTGTTAAAATATAGGTATGTATATGCCATATAGTATCTATTATTTTATGAATCGCTTAATAAACACCTACAATTATTTCGTGATTTTTAATAGTAAAATCGGAGAGGAAAGTGAAATTGAATTCATTTACATTTATTTGATCGAAGTTCTGACCGACGGCGGTCTACGTTGATATACGAATATTATACTTTTCCCGACACGCGTATAGGATAAAATCCGTGAAGGGTATCGTGAGTTCGTTGAATGCTATCACTCGGACACCCGCGTTATATGAATAGACGAACTGATGGAAATGCGTATTTATGCGAATAAAATATTCCACTTCAAACTTAACTATCACTAGCGAGTGGGCACGGTATTGATCAGATTAGATTCAGACTCGAGAAAGAAAGATTGTCAGATACTGGCACATGAGATTATCCGATACTTTTCAAGCGTGAATTATAACGGGTCACTGTGTGAAATCGATCAAATATGGATATTGATGGGTTTTTGGTGTAAAGAAAAACAAAGTAAGACTTATTACGATAACGCAGACGACGACGAAATAGTCGAGAATGTACTAATTGGAGTAGGATAAGAAGAGAAGAAAGCCATCATGCAGTGAGAATATCGACTGACAGAGAACTGAAAATATACGTGTTGCGATCCCTTTTTTATAATAACCTATAGATATGACCGACCGTCCGTCCACGCTAGTTTGAGTGCTGGAAGGGGATCGACTATTTGTTTATTAAACAGCTGATAATATTACAGAGTTGTATTGTAAACGCGTCATATTGAAATCGAATATTATTGGTTGAAAATTGATGTGTTCTATTGAAATGTCATGTTGTACGCGTTGCCGATTCAAACTGAATATAATATTAGCTATATCATGATCGGCTGATAACGTCGCGTTATGTACGCGCGGGATATTTAAGTGAGAAATTGACGGTATGTTTGAATCGGATAATTTTGGATTATTAGGATTTGGTGCATTATTGTTTCTTGTTAATTTATCTCTGATATATTTACTATGCACACTTCGAAATACTCATACGTATAGTGTTTTTTTTTTTTTGAACATGACAAATGTATATTTTATAGATTCTGATCGTAGCGAAACAGCTAGGGGTTTTTTGAAGTCCACGCGCATTTAGTGCATTCCTCATGTTACGATTTTTTACCTTTGAAATTTCTACTTTTTCCAGTTATATTTTGTTCAAAATTAAAAAGCGGAAACAAAACCACATGTTTAATTTACAGATATCCCATTGATTATATTATAATATACGTAGTGTACCTACTCATTAATCAATATAATTGTTTATATATACTCAGAATATATAATCAACGGTTATAACTTATAGTTATAGACTTTAATAGATAAAGTATAAAGTTGGCTATATAACCTAACCTATATAAGAGTGATAGTTAGAACAGTACCCACAGGCCACAGTTTATAAATGTAATCTAATACTCTAAATAAACTTATCACTTTTGGGTTATAACCACGGTCAGATATACTTATAGAATAATCAAGTAATATCCATTCGTCTTAGTTATCATAATATTATACTGGAGTATTATTAACAATATTACTCTGGGATTGAAGTACAGATTCTGTTTTTTTTTCCTTTTTATATTATATATATATATATATATATATTCAATCATTAGCTTGTTACGTATCTGTTACTATTGCACTAAAAAT
>JAIPRL010007744.1:0-22423 GCA_025469235.1 Pemphigus obesinymphae
ATTTATTATCACAATTATTGTCAAGGCGTGTTGTAAAATAGTTTATGAGGTCTTTGAAAAAGTAACTTCAGAGGCTGTCTCTCTCGCACATATGTTGGCTTCAATATATTTTACTAATGCGCGGTCTATATATTATAAGTCTATGAGTCGAACGCACTCACACTAACAACTATTCACTATTATAACGTTGTGTTATAATATTATGTTATAACACAAAGATACCGGATCGGACTGTCAATGTTTAGAAATTACATGAAATGTTGCCCCCAAAATAAATTGACGGCACCTGGCCCCTTGAGTATTTTTTTTTATTGAGATTTTGACGAAAAAAGCAATTTCATGATTTTTTATTGCACTCTCAAAATTAATCGATTTATTTAAACAATCAATAACTATGCGGTTAAGCTTTGAGATACCAACCTATAAATGAGGCATATAACTGGATTTCCATCTTTAAAATAATATTCTAGTCTATTATTGTATATTATACAGGTTAAAGGAAATCACTATAATATATTTAGTCCTTATCATCGTAATAAATCGCTTGAACAATAAAACGTAGTAAATATTATGTTAGGTACCCAGGGATTTTAATTCATCCAGTGCTGTGAAAAATTATTATCCATTATATTATAATGATATAGCTAGTACATTAAATAATATCATATGTTTAATTATGTAAATGAAGACAAAAAAATAATATTTTAATACATTTTAGGACTATTATGTTGGTTCACAAAATTACCGTTAAAAAATATTTTCAATTGAATATTTCTAAATATTAATTTTTCGAACATTGCCCGAAAATATTAATAGAACAATTAGGTACTTTGTTTCTGCAAATTTAAAAATGTTTTAGAAATGTTGGACCTACTGCATTTTTACATTGTTGCCTGGAAGTAAAAGCCATTATTATTCATCAATACCGAATATTTTATATATAATAACAAAACAGATATTTTTATTAGATAAATACCTAAAAATGTATGAAATCACTTAATAATTTTGAATCTAGTCTGAGGTACTATATTATATACATTTATTACTTGCTGGCCATACCAGAGACTAGCCGCCCATCTCACGTGTGGATGTCTGGAATATTTCTGATGTGCGGACATCTTGAACAACCTTCTATACTTCTTATTGTGTGTTCGATAAATCTTCTGTTAGTCCATTATAGGTATAAAATACTATATCAATTTGGTAAACAGACATTAAAAGTATATATATACCATTTGTCTATAAAAATATTCCAATGCACATTCTATAAAGTTTAATCATTAATGTGTTGAAATTTGAAAGTTTAACGATATATTATATATATATGATCATGATTTTACATTCGCTTTCTTGAATGTACGTGAGTTCTATATTGGGATATTTTAAAATTGTATTATTTAATATGTTCAATCATATATATATATATATATATTTTTTTTATACAATTTAGATCATTTAAATTTATTTTTTTGAATTTTTTTAAAAGGTTTTATAATACAAGAAATATAAAAAAAAATTAATCTAACAATTAAAAAATGTTTATATACATTTTAGAAGTAAATTACAAGTGGTTCCATGTCAGTATATATTTGTATTGTTATTGCTTTGTATGTATAGGTACTTGTAAAATATTACTTTCGATATAATTACTACGGATGTCTCAATTATATTAATTTAAAACAAAAAATAAATAATAAAAACATTATCTAGTACCCTATATAGGTAACTGATGTATTTCGATATGTGCATTTAAAAACGTTTTAATATGTTTAAAAAAAGTAATAAATAACTAAAAATCTATAAAACAAAATAAATTACGTAGGTTATTGAAAAACAGCTATGTTTAGGGCTTAAGATAATATTTTTATCTATGTAGTTTTTGTTTAGTTTTCCTAAAATGTTTTGCAAGTTGATAATAACGAGAAACCTTTTTGTGAGTTTTTCATTTAAAATGTTCACATCCTTTTTATGAATCTACAGAACTCATTTTAACGGCTAATAATATGGTGCACAATGTCGATTTTTAAAAATCATCAACTGGCTTTTTTTAAACAATAACCATTCTATGTTAAAAATATAATACATATAATTATATATCAATTGTTTATGACCGTCATATAATAATTAATATAATATATAACCACTATATATGGTTATAGGTGCATAACAAATTCGTTTTTAATATTTTAAAGGTCATCAAAATGAATGTCTTCTGACTTGATTTCTGAACGAATAACTGTCTTTAAACATTACCCATCTCTATCATCACTGTTGGTAAAATGTCTAGATAATCTCGAATTTCACGATTTCGTATACCGGCCCGGTTCCAGTTGTATCAATCATCACGAGACCTAATTTTTTATACCTAGTGCTTCAATTTTCTATACCTAGTTGTAAACGTGAATAATATAATATAAACGATGTAGATATATGTATTATAATATGGTGTAGTTTCATAAAAATTCCCCAGACATTCTAATATTATACACGGTATACCGGATAGCTCGTATTTTACACAATACATATTGGTTTTGGTCTAAACCACAAATAACACCGCTGTCAAACATTGTAGTAACCATTGTTTTCACGTTTGTCTTTATAATCTACACTAAAATATGTAAATAGATAATAATAATATATACATATAATATTGTGTGTAACGCGTTTATAGTAAATATATTATAGGTACAGGTACATAAATTAGTCGTCGGTAATATGCCGCTACAACGTGATAGCTACGAAATATTATGTCGACTGGTTTTTTTTTTTTTTTTTTTTCTAAATTTTTGCGTTTTCATCAATTCGATTGGAAAATATTATATAAAATAAAATAACTGACGATGAAAATGCATAAATTATATTATAGGTATATATATAAATATTAATATTAAATAGTTTTAAAAACCGAACACCCATCCATATTGTAACATTGCGTTATGAAAATCCACGATATAATCGGACACTGATGATCTGTTCGTTTTGGCTACGGGGAGGGGGTGTACGGCGCGAATCGGAATATTAAACGAAATTAGCATAACAGGAAGTATCTAATTAATATGCTTTGTGCGGTACGAATTCGACGGGCGCCGTTTCCTCAAGGCGTCAACACGGTATATACTGCAGCAGCTATCTATATTATGTTAGTGCGTGCAACCATATAATATATACATATACATACCTGGTAATAGGTACAATATGGTTGTAGTTGTGGTATAGTTACATAATATTATGTTAGCTCGTACATATATCGTGTGTACGTATATATATATATGTATGTATGTAGTTAACCGTGCAGTATATACGTGAGGTCGGCGATGGTCGGACGAACCTCGTAGAGTTTTCGGATCACGGTGATGGCATAATAATAATTGAAATGCGTGTCGAAAGGAAAAAAAAATATGAAATCGAAATAAAAAATAAACCATACCGTCTAGACTGACTGAGAAAAAAACGCCGTCAATGAATTTATTAAGGCAAAGTTTTAAAGATGATAATATGTACTAATTTGAGTATATTATATATATATATATTATATCTACTTAGTCGGTTAAGATTAAAAGTTATTTGATTTTATTGATTAAATTCATTTAAGTTATTGACTCAATTTTATTAGCTCGACTCAAGTCGATCAAAATCGGATTCATTTTTCATCATCTCTATTTATATATAATTTGAAAACCAACATTTTCATAAAACATTTTCAAAAGATATGAAATAAGTACTTACTTTTTTAGTAAGTACTGAAAAAAATTGTGGTTTTTTTTTTTAACATTTTACGAATTTTATTACATTTACTGTCTGGGACCATATATATACAGTGTTTCGTGTCATAATAACGAAACAGTTTTGTTTGCTTATACAAAAATGTGTGTCTAAACCATCATTTTCATAACTCTATGCCTAACATTTATACAACCAAGCTCTTATGTTTACGCAAGTACATATCCAAACCAATTTAAGAAAACTCGGTTTTGGAACCAATTATTATACTAATATAGTGGTACCAGAACTTGAAATTTTAATAACCTTTAAAGGAACCCAAACTCATATTTAATTAACCTTACACTATTATAACTTAACCTAGCTTAGTAACAAATTATAATATATTTAAAAACATATTCTGAACGGGACCCGAACCAGATAATTTAATTAATTTTTTTTTTTTTTTTTTGTCAAAATTGAAAGTCTAAAATATTATTTTTATGAAATCGAATTGGAAACAAAATTTTCGAGTATATTTTGATTAAATAAATACAGTATTTAATTCTACTCTGTTTGAAATATTTTATATTTTCAACTGTAAACATTATAATATGCCTATATCTAAAACAATAATTATAATACTAATTTAGAGTAGGTTTAGACATACCTATTTATTAAATTTGAGTAGTATTGACGTTATTTCAAATCGTTACTGTCTTAGAAAACTTAATTTTCCATTAATCAGCCAAAATTACCAACAAAAGTAGAACTTTGATCCCATGTTAAAATGTGTAATTTTAGACTTAGGTAACTATTATTATGAACATAAATTAACTACAGGTATGCAGAAAACAGAATATGTTTTAACTAGGTACATAATTTGATAAGTTTACAGAACATATAAAATTAATGTAAAGTTTAAAGTACCTATGAATATATACTTTTTAAATTAATCGTAGTTTCAACGTCGATTTTCAATAACTACACCATTTAAAAATCAATATCGTTAATTGACTTGATAGAATATTTACTGTCGAAATCGCAAAAAAATAACCCGTCTTTAAAACCTAAAACGAAACCGAAAAATGAAATGAAATTTGGCAATCAATTTCAAACAGATAAATATGCGTACTTATACCTATATCGTACATAGATACCCACTTAAAATCAAAACATCTATACCGAAATAAGAGGCGGTAAACAATGATTTTTTTGAAATCTAAATAATTTTGTTGGTTTCAGACCCTGCGTTAATTTATTGACCTAACCTAACTAAAAACCAGACGCATAACTATATATAGACGCACATGTTCATCCTATATGGAATTTATAAAGGTGCCTCTACGTTGTGTGTCACAAGTGATTTCCATGTGCGCAAGGGTTACACGGAATAAAGAATAAGAACCTTACACACATATTTTGCCATATATACACCACAAATTAACACTGAAATGTGTTTGTGTGCATGAGAGTATTCGACTGTGACCGGAGAGACAGAGAGAAAGAGAGCGATGGAATGGAAAAAAAAAAAAAAATGAATAATTAAATAGTGTGCACAAACTCCATATAATAACAGTGAACTAAACATGTGTTTGAGATATACTTTCCCAGACGTGTGTTGAATGTGGTTGTTTCGCAAGGATTCGGTATGTCCGCACTGCAAGGTCGGATGTCCTGGCGCGAGCGATCCGTCGCATATTGTGCGCGATAGACTGCACAGGAAATCGGAAGGCGAAAATCCATTCCGATCGTATATACAAAGTGTCCCACGGAGATCTGACAAATGCAATAACTTTTTTTTTTTTTTTTCAATTATTTTCACCATTCTAAACTACCTATATGATTTCAATATTAAAAATTCAGTTTAAACATTTAGGAATTCAAAACGAAAAATTCGAAAAATATTGGCGATAATATATTTCATCTAATGCCCGGTAGGTAATACTCGTTTAAAGTTTGTGAAAGTGTGAAAAATTCCCCGCGCTAATAGCTTTTTAATTATTAATTATTATTCATAAAAATGTCGTTAAAATTGTCATCGTTGCTACCCACGTGATATGATGAAAAAGAAAACATCATCTCGTTGGATATATCATTTCACGGGAAAAATTAATTGATATTGGATAATGATTTTAATTAACCAACACTGATACGCCAGGAAATTTAAATATTAAAATAACCATATTGACATTCATATTTTCACGAACTTCAAATAATCGTACAAAATAAATGACTGAATATTTATAAAGGATATTACAATAATATTTTTCAAAATTACAAAATGGCTATTTTGAATTTTTTTTAAAGTAAATTATAGTATAAATTAAATAAAATAAAATGTTATTCTATTTGTCAGATCTCCGTGGGACACTCTGTTTAATATCTTCTATTATCTGTTTAAATTTAATATATTATTACTTCTATGACTTCACTACTTCACTATCCATGATATTATATAAAAATCGTGATCAATCAATCTTATTGTACACATGATTTTTTTAACATAAATCACTCATTTTAACAGTTAATCTTTATGTACAGGAATATATACTTTTTTAATTTAGTTTAAAATAATAGTTATTATATATATAATATATAAGTAGGTATTTTCAAAAAAATAATGTATACCTACTTACTATTTCTCTATTTTGTATTTTTGTACTATACAACTATTGATATTCAATAATTCAGTTTATAACAACTTGTTGGGCTCAATACTGAAAGTCTTTAAATTTTAAATATGGTTAATTCTAATATTTTATGACGAAATATTAATATATTATTTTAAAATAAATTATGCTATTCTAAAAGAAAAAAATAACTATCTTTAACAAGACCCTAGAAAAACAAAACGCGAGGTCATTGACCTTGAATGAGTATATGCAGGTGGCATGACAGTCTTTCTCAAGACATCAATAGGATAAATGTCAAAACTCGAGAAACACAATTTTCTTTTCGTTTTTGAAATCAAAATTGTAATTCACGGTATAGGTATAATATCTATGGAATCCACCAATGTCAGTTCCGTTTTATTAACGATATTATAAACGGTACCTACCGTTACCAAAACATATTTTGTAGAACATTTTGATGAGAGACCGGCATTTTGGATCGTATATTTATTTAATATTCTCGATTATAAATTAATTTTACAAAAAAAAATTCCGGACATTCTATTGTTTTCCATGAATGCTATATAAAATAAGAAGATAAGATAAAACTAACTAAACACATTAATGGGTGTTTCATCTTCTCTGAGCAAGAATGTAAATATTACACATAAGCTGTATATAATATAGCTTATTTAGACCTCGTATATTATAATATAAAATGGTGCCTGTAAAAGTGGTTTTTAGAACCGGACTAGCATTTTGAATCGCGCATTTTCTTAGACTTAAAATCTTAGATAATCAGATAAAAATCTGATCATTTGCGAGATATAATATATAATGTGCTATCTAAAATGAAATATAAAATGCAAATTATTTGGAGATAGTTGAATATTTATATTTATAAATAATTAATATTTAATTAATATACAGTGATAATGCCCAATATTTTTACGATAATACATTTAACAAAATATGACAATAATTGATTCTATCAAAATAATAAGTATTGTTTAGTCAGAGATAACGATTTAATTTATTCAAATAATCCTGATAACCGTTCAAATACCGAATGATTTGATTTTTTCGTGTATAATTTGACAACGTCGATAAATGAGGATACAGGAATACGTTCTCCCCCTGTTATCGTTATTTTTAGAACATTAAACCCAGTTTTTTTTTTTTCGATAAGAAACTATGGATCTAATGATACGATGAAAATGGTTCCTAGCGGACGAAAATCGTCCGTACGTTACAATAAGGACACGCGTAAAATTAATATTTTGCGATCACCCCAACTCTTGACCATTTTGTGCTGACGTTCACGAAATACCTACTATTGAAATGCCATTTTGTATTACTGATACACAATCATATTGATGTAAACGGCACTTGGTATAATATAGCTGTGTGCTCGAAATAGGGTAGTCACCCTAGTCACCACATCCGAGACGCCGAGTTTTTGCGGTTTTCCAACTTCACTCGCACAATTGCGTACATTCTTTCACCGTTTCCCCGTTATACACTTCCGCACAGACCTCGTGCAGTGGTTGTATTTTAGGGGTTACTCTGTTTTAGTCCGGCGCACTGGACCACTGCCAAAATCGTAAATCGCCGACCGGTCCCTTGTGCACGAGTCGAATAAAAAAAAAAAAAAAAAAACTACAAGAATCAAATACCATTACGTTTCCTGTGCTACCGTCAGCCGGGCAAGTCCCAGCCGTTTGTTGAAATCGTTTAGTTAAATAAATTACTTTATTGAATGCACTCGACCGTCGTGTCACTTTTCCTATATTAAAAACGCTCTCGAACATCCGGCCGTGGCCTACAACGGTTCGTGTAAACCGCTAATAATATACGGTGGACGTACCTACCTGTTTTTTTTTTTCTGTGGCTATTGACACCGAACGAGAAACACGAACATTTCTGAAGATTACGAACTGTATGATGGACATTTTCTCATTAATTTCCACCGATACACGATGAAGCCATTAAGAACGGAGTCATCGAGAATTTTGATGGAAGACATGTTACATTCGTTTGAAATGAGAAATTATCAATTACAACGGTCATGTATATGGATATATCGTTATCTGGTTTGTCATGTTATGAAAATTTCAATAATATATTTTCGATCCTTGACCGTTTTTGTATATCATATTTACGGGACTGTCAACAAAAAATGTATACAGCTAGGGGTATACGCTAGGCCAGAACATTATTTGCGAGCTTTACAACATGTATACGGATTTAATTAGAATATAAACAACAATATACTCGTAACGTTTGCAAAATTAAATTACCAAATGCAATTTTCGTAATGGGTTGTTCGGTGTTTTTCGCCCAGTATACATATCCTATTTCAAACGAATTGCCATTTTGGCGCAGCCGAGGGTCTAAACCTTACAAAATGTCATAGAATTATATATTTATATATATATATATATATACTCACTAACTGCACTTGTCGTCGAATGAAGATAGACCAGTGCAATACTAATAGGTGTGAATTTTTAAAAGTACAAAATTGTACAATAAAAACCGCTCTCGAACGTATAAACTCGGCTTTAATGTAATCGTATGAAGAAAGATTGCAGAATGCACTACCTTTTTACAAGATAGTAGGTACAATCTCGGACGATATTGGCATAATTAGTTATTAATTTTATTTTTCCCAAAGACCCACGCATGACTACAGATGTTTTTTAATGCAACATTGTCAAATTTATATCTAGGACTAGATATTCATTGGGATAATTTTTCATAAAAATAGTAATATAGTGTCCAACTGAGCATTCTCAAATAAATTATAAGGCATAATATATCTAGGTATATAATTGTAGCTCAATCGTAAATAAAGCTATCGACATAAACTATCAAAATAAAATATCCACATTCTAGTAAACACAAGTTCCCTAGAATAGTACTATGGAAAAAAAAACAATATTCGATGTAGAATGTAAAAAAAAAGTAAAAACTGCATATGTTGGGTATCATATCTCTGAGATACGAGTATGCTATTGGAACAAAAAATTCTGTCCCAAATTATTGTACCCGTATGACACCAGTGAATTCGGTTCAGCTAGCTAAACAGGAAAAACCTTGACGAATAAAATGAAAAAAACGATTTATTATCAGGTATTAATTAACCAACAATTTTATTTTATGTGCGATATTTATAATGAGCAATTTTTTTTTTTTATCACGATAAAGCAAAATTCCAAAATATTATTTGAAAATGAACTTTTAGACACTATATGAACAGGAAAAACATATGAACATGGTAACCAATTTATTTAACATGATATATAACTATCATATATAAAAAAAAAAAAACATCGCAAATGGCAACAAATAACATAATTTGACTTGTATACACAGTAGGTATAACATAAATGCTTATTAAACTAGCTAACTCACTAATCAATAACAAGCACGGTTAACTAATAGGGTTGAAGCTCGATGCTATATAGCCCGTACATTAACGTTGTTGAATTAGTAGCGCGAGCGCGACTAGTGAACATAACATAGATAATAATAAATATAAGATAGAGATAAGAGAATAATATAAGAAATTTGATAAGATCGCCATATTGCAACCTTTCTCTCTCTAGACGCTTGTCATATTACCGTGTGCTGGCTGCACTGATCGACATGTTATCCGCCGTATTTTATTTTCTAATGATTACGGCGTGGTCGGCCGTTGTGATATCAAAAAATGCCATACCGTTTTCGACAGTGTACTTGTGTACGTCTATTTATTAACTCCTGCGAAATACGACCCTTTTAGTTTTATAGCGTGTTTTGATACATGATTTGTACTTAATTGGAATTATTAATTACAGGTAAGTCTAATCACTATCTTAAAACATATTTTTTTTTATGTTTGTTCACAATTGTTTATAGTCTATTCCTATTAAAATGAGTGATCAAAAATTAGAAATTGTACCAGAATCACCAGTTAGAAAAAATGAACGTGGCCAAGTAAGAATTACCATTTTATATAGGTACCTATTTATTATTTTTCGGTACTTTAACGTTAACGCGACTACCGCTAAAATGTGCTAGTAGGTACCGTTTTCTACTTTTGGTATAAAAGCAATGTAGCACTGATGTAAATGTACTTAATTTTAATTTATCTGAAATGTTGAAAAACAAAGCTGAGAAACGGGAGAGAGAGGCCATTCTGATATTTTTTATTTTTATTTTGCATATAAATGCATATTTTAGGTTTTTTTTTACTTTTCATAAATATTTCTGTTAAGTACATAGGTAGTAGGTACCTATATGCTTGTGTTATAGTACGGTAGTTGCGTTAACGGAAAAATACCTAGGTATTTCTCATTTATTATTATTTCAAATTATTTTATTACATTGGTTGTTATATTTTTTAGCCAATTTGAATTGGTATAAAACTCATATTGGTTAACATTTACAAGACGAAAAAGTTGGCTAATCTGGACATCAAGTATAATCAGTTTGCGAAAGAACTAGCGACTGATTGTGGAATCGGAAAGACCAGTATTCAGAAAATAATTTCTGAATACAACAGCAATAAGACAAATTTTTCTTTTAATATGAAAAAGACCAGGAAGTGAGTTTGTGAAAAAAAAGATGACCGATAAAAATGCGATTCATCAAAAAGTTAATTCGTTATGGTGTATTCATGAACTTCCTACATTAGAAAAAATTCTTCAGAGTGTCCAGAAAGTCCTTCTACACTAAAACGTACAACGATGTATCATTTACTTAAGGAGTTAAATTTTTTGTAATTATTAATTTGGTATAGGTTTTATATTTTATAGTATAAACCAAAATTCACAAATATAATATACTTCAATTGCATATACATATGTCCACAACTATGTATACACAGTAACAGTGTTATTTTTGTAACTTTGGGTTCGGATTTATAATATAAAGCATTAAGAAAAACTACCTTTTTATAATCAATTGTTTATAAAAATTATGTATTTTGTAAATATTGATATTTTTTGATTTTCCTAGTAGTTTTCTTGAGCATAAAGAAAAACTACCTTTTATAATAAATTGTATATAAAATTCATGTATTTTGTCTTTTAAAATATTGTCCTAATAACCATGTATACATATAATATAATAATCACAAGGTATATAAACAATATCTAAAAGCTTATTTCAAATATTTCATTTTATTCAAAGGTACCTACAAATAGGTAGATAGAAGTTTACAGTTTAAACAGAATTATAATAATGGAAGACATAGGTAATGGTTATTTCTTCGTATTCTTAAGAGTTTTTGGGTAAAGAGCTACCTAATAGCTAATTTATTGTAGTTAACACTTATTATAGAGGTCGTTTTCAATAATTTGTCAATTTTGTTAAGTAAAAAGAAAAACTAACTAAAACAACTGAAAATTATTATAGAACGGAAAATAGTATTTACATCTACCAAACTTATTAACCAAAAATATTAACTAGAGTCTGGATTTGTATGCATTAAAATGTTTATTGAGAGTATGCAGTTTGATGTGAGTAGGTAAAGTTCAAGCAATTTTAATGCATGATAATTAGATAATAATTTTTTAGAGTGATCAAATGTGAGCCTATTTCTAAGAGGATTATGCACATAAGACCAATTAGAAAATACTCTTTCAAGCTGAGCTGAAGATGAAGGGATGGAAAGATAATTGATTAAATTCAGGTTTTATACATTTTTGACGTATTATACGTATTAAGTATAAAACCTATTATACATATAATAACCCAACCCTGCATTTAGCATATTGTAAGTGTATATCGTGAAAAAGTTCCTTAAAGTAATTGGATGTCTCGAGTTTTAACTTTTAACTAAAAATTAATGTTCAGTTTTTAATATTTGTCAAAGGAACATATGCAATAATTTATTTATTCTCATTTTAGATTTTGAGTGTAGCTATTGATTTTACAGTGATGTTTATTTATTTTTTCATTTTTCTGTGAGCAAATTTTCGACGAGAAAGAGCCGAGGAAAAGTTTTAACATTGGTTATACATATCATTTTTCGAATTTTCCATTAGTTTCCTTAGAAGACAAAGGAAAAGTTCCTTTCATACGGTGTATGTAGTCATACACTGTAGTATATACACAGTGTATACCTTTATGCTATTTACTATATGGTGTATAGCTTACCTAGTTACTTATATTTATACCGTGTATAATAGCATTTTAGATTCAAGCTATTAAAATTGGCCCATATTATTATGTGGTTTATATTTTATTATATTTGTTAACTACTAAAATGCGACTTCTGAGTTATTGTAATTTAACAAAATGTGTATCTGGTTCAAATGGAATCCTTTTATTCAGATAATAGGTAGATACCTACTTACTACCTATATATTGAAATAATGTAATTTAATTTAGTGACATGATATAGTTGTCAACTGTAATATTTAGCTCCACTCAGAAGTCAGAATCGTTTTTATTGAAAGAAATAATTTATCATTCAATACATCCACCACCAGTACCTTACCCGAGGTGCTTCCACCCCTTACTGGCCGGCTTCTTATATTATAGGTATCTCATGATTTAAAAAAATGTTAATTTTTTGACCATATTTTTATTTGATTTGAATGTAATAAATATGGATGGAAAAGAAATGTCTACATATAAATGAAATATATTTTTATAAGTGCATATTTTCAGCAAAAAACAAAAAAAAACATATTTTTGAATGGTTCTTAGAATTTTCATAACATTATATTAAGTGCATATATTTCAAGATATTTCTATGTACAAATGAATACTTTTTTTGTTTCTTTACTAAAATACTGACCACCGGGATACATATTGGTAGTATTTTCATAAAATCATCACTGGACATTCGATAGGTACCTAATCATATTAATATAATATAGCTAGTATTAAAATGAAAATATAGGTAACGGTTTTACACAATTTTATTTCCCAAAACTCTAACGGGCTTAATTTGTACCTTTATCACATCATATCAGGGGAATCAAAAATGGTTGTTGTTCACTATATAAAGCATATAGCTACCAAATTGTTGGACGGGCTTAGTATAATATTATGGCTGGCTTACTCCAGAGACCTCACAACGCGACCATCTCGTCGGCTACCTTGTTTGCTACCCGGGAGTCAAACCGGGGACCTCGACTGGCGAAACATGCGTTTATATAGTATAATGCAGTGGCGGCTCGTATGTAGGTGTGACGGGGCGATCGCCCCCCTCTAAAATTGTAACAAATTACTTATTAACAAGTTAAATATTGATTTAAATATTAACAATTATTTATATTTACATTCTAATACATTTTAAAAATATTATCGAAAGTAAAAATGGTTTTTCATTGTTATGAAAACTCTACGAGGTAATGCTTGCTTTACTTTGCTTTGTGAGGGGGGGGGTACTCTGTCTCAAGCTTTTGATTTTACCATAGGGTTGGATGTTGCAGGAGTTATGAGGTGGAAGTGTGAAGAGATTTAGAAGTTAGTGGACGGTTTCTTTTGTAATCGTTGAGAAACCGGGAGCGGGTTGATATGGTGGAAATGTGTGGGAAGGGGGATGAGGTATTGGAAATTTTGAGTTTGAAGGAGGTGGAGTTGATGTATTCGAAGATGGACAGGATGTTAGTGGATTTCCTGATGTTGTGGTTGCTAACGTAGAGGGGAAGGTTTGTAATTTGGCGAAGGGTGTTGTTTTGAACGGCTTTGATGTGGGACCAGTTGTTGTTTGACATATTGGAGTCCCAATAGCGGAACAGGTGTAAGTTAAGATGGGGCGCATGTAGGATTTGAAGGTATATAGTTTCGTTCGGATGGAAAGAGGACTTTTGTTATTAATCATGGGGAAGAGTAGGTGACCTGCAACTTTAGTTTTATTAACAACGTGCTTGGTATGGGCAGAGAAATTTAGATTTCTATCGGTGAGAATTTCCAGGTATCTCTAATCGAGGGGGACCAGTTTTTTGGGGTGTTTTGTTTGTGAAGATGGCCGAGGTTTTGGAGGGGTTGATAGAAATCCTCCACTGTTTGAACCAGGGTACGAGGTAATCCGAGTTGAAAAATATATAATATATATTATATACGGCTGAAGTAGGTACCTATTATACATCTGCGCCGGAGCGATACGAATGATCGCCCGACATGCACGTGGACTGCGAAACAATACGGAATATGTTGACGTGTACTATTTATTGTGTGTTCGTGACGCGTGCAAATATCATTATTATGTACCTATTCAATTTATTCTTTTATTATATTATAATGATGATACAGTAGATAAAAATTCAGTATCATATTAACGAAAAATCGAAAACAACTCGGAAGACATGTTTAGTGAAATGAAAAAGACGGACGCTTACATTTTGAGTATAAAACGTAAGTATAAGAATTAGTTTTGTGATTTTATAATTTTCGTTTTTTGTAAAACTCATTTATATTTTCGTTTTTCCATACAGTATATTAATTTTGATTTGATTTAATGAATACCTTTTAAATTGGTAGGCACATAATATTATTACCTGTTGTATTCTGCGCTTTTCAAGAATTAATAATCTTTAATCGTACTCCCGTTTTCAAAGGCCGCGAACCGCCACTGACTATATAACGTGCTTAATAATATATTATATTATATATAGATCCGGTAACGCAGACGACACTGAGTGATTTTCGAGGAACACGCGCCTCGCCGTCTGCTGCACATATATAATGTAATGTGTGTTTCGGTCGTCATACTTACGTGACCGTCGTGTCGGAGGGCGACGTCACGGGATCTGTCACGGAAATCGAGTACGTTCAAAAATCACCATAAATCAGAGATCCGTCTTGTAGTGACAGGTAGCCCCCCTCCCAGACAGGCTGTCGTGGGGAGAGACATTTCAGCGCGGGTACCCCGTGACGCTGATAACGTCCGTGTTACGTGAACCCCTCCGCCACCACTGTACGTCCGCCCACCCACACCGCCGCTGTGCAGCCGACGGCATCCGATAATACTATCGATAGTGCTCACGGTGGTTTTTCCTAAATTAATGGGAATTTCGACACGACCACTTTCCATCACGTTTCTTCTCTACATTTTCAGGGGCTATATCATTTGGGCGAATTTTAGATTTTCTAAACAAAAATGTTGGTCCTACCGCTTGAAAATCGATTTTATTTTTTTTATTTTTTCTAATACCAACATAATTTCTGAGAATTTTAACGATCACGGTTCATTTTTCAAACTCTTCGAGAGAAGCGAAAATTGAAAATTAAAATTTAAAAAAAAAACAAACATTTCCTACGAGATTTGCACACAGGGACGTAACTAGCGGAGGGGGGGACAGGAGACAATCTATTCCCTCCCTAAACTTTTTTCAGTCGACCAAATTGTTAAAAGGTATGACCTTTTTTTTTTTTACTCATTCAAAATAAAATTCGACCAGTTGACCAAAATAAAAACACTGCATTCCTCCCCCCCCCCCCCAAAAAAAAAATAAATTACTTTGCTACGTCACTGTTTGCACGGGACAGTGGACTTGGATCACATATTAGCTAGGTGGTTTGCTTTTAACGCCTAATATATATTATATTACCAACAGAACTTGAATCTAGGAACTGAAACTAGGACTAGAACCGTTATGCTTCACGGTTACCTACAGATATACCGCATATACATAATAAACAATATTAGGTACTATTGTTTTTTTTTTTTTTATACTAATTTGTACTAATTTTTATTTTATTTTTTGTTGTAATGATCCAATCATCGTTGATTTTGATTAGTTATTTTGTCGACTACGACCGAATCGAGATAAACTACCACCTATAACGCACTGAACAATTTTCATTTGACAATACACGTACCTATCTTAGACATTCTTAAAGTTAAATATTACTGAACTTTGAAGGGTCGTATAGTCAATAATATAGTAAATCAAATTCCATTATTTGACCATCGAAACTTCCTTTTTTTTTTTCTAAAGTTCTATTATCAGATTGCATATTGACATTGAAAATGAAGCTGTACATATGTTACATATACATATGTTTTAAAAGTCAGTTTTGTAGTAGCACGATTGGAATGTTTTAAACATTTTAAATTCACATAAATAAATATAGTCCTTATAAAAAACAATTGTTTGTTTTTCATTTTGTTAAAATTCCAATTTATCGTTCCGTAATAGTTTAACGTAAGCCCAATATACAATGACATATAAGATCCATCCTATATATATATATGTAATGTTACGATTATAAGTACTGGCAAATTAGACTTTATGATTTGTGCCGTGTATATCCGCCGACGTCATAGAGTTCATGGTTATTTAATCCTCCTCCGCCGTGTCTGGTCGTACACATAATATTATGTACCTATAGCCTGTATAGGTACATTAGGTACGCGAAAACTTACTTAACTCTCACATTATTTCGATTAAAGACTTTATAGTACTTAATATCATAAATAAGTGTGAAAAATTGACTGAAATTCGATTATCAGTTTTGTCAATATCGTAATATTCCATTCGAATAAATTAAAATTGTATTATAAAAAATGAGAGTAGAGTAGAGTAGACTTCAATCAGTTTACTTTCTCTGTTTACTCTTTGGATTGTTGACTTACTAATAACAGTGGCTGCAATGATGCGTTCAAGAACATTGTCTAACGGTACTAACAATTCACTATATAAAATTCAATAAAAAAAATTAATAGTTTTATTAACAGATTATATTAATTGAATGAATTAAATGTTTCATTTTATTTATTTAACATATTTGTTGATAATGTATTCATTTTTCATTATTATCCGTGTGTAAATTATTAATGTGAATAAATTTTATTAAAAATAAATTAATAAATAATGTAAAATAAATATAAATTGCTATTTATTTTTCTATATATTTATTAATAGTGCAATAATTCATAATGTGTTTGAAAAAAAAAATAATAGACATTTTTCATGTATTTTTTTTTATGGTGTTCACGGTCATTCAAGTGTAAACTGACTTTGTCAATAAAGCTTATCAGTTGTTGGGTGGTAGAATATTAACTGCGAAATGCAAATTGCTCAGGTCTGATACGGTTGACTAGGTTTTTGCGGAGTTCTGCTAGTACGACTTTTTCATAGACCTTGGATATTGAGGATAATAGAGCTTCAAAGGCAACTCAATCTCGTGACCGAATGGTTTGCAAAGTGGAGATTGCGCATTAACGCTTCCGAAACTGTAACCACCCTCTTCATTAAAAAAAAAGATTCTGAATATCAGGAAAATTAATATAAACAACATCCAAATACTATGATCAAACTACGTCAAACATCTAGGCGTCACCATTGGTCATCACTTGACCTTCGGAAAACACGTTGAAAATATCGCCAAAAAGACGACAATGATACAGACGACTGTACGAGGCATGCTTTTCCCAATCCTATGTAAGAAAAACCCCATTCCACTAATATCCCGTATAAACATCCTAAAACTGTACGTCAATCCCATCATAACCTACGCCGGTACCTCATAGGCTCCATTCTTACAACCCGTCCAATGGAGAAAGATAGAAGCGATTCAAACCTGCAGGGGCATCCGGTTAATAACATTCAAGAATGAAGTAATACTGAGACAAACATATTCTAAAACCATAAAAGAAATTAGGAAGACCGGCACATGCCCTGTTCTACAAAAACCAAACCTCAAACTACCGCCATATACGCCAATCATCAAGCGCAAAACAGGCAACCAAAGTCCTACCGAGATCACTCGCCTGGGCAACAACATCAACTGCCTAACCATCTGGAATTCTGGATACCAACCAACTAAAACACACTACCCAAACAAACTCAATAAACAAAAATGTAAAAATAAAGAAAATATTATACACTAGCAAAGGCTAAATAGTTAAAGACCTGCAAAGCAACGCTGTTCGGCAATCTAAAAATCACCTAATCTCAAGATATTGCATACAATATGTTATATGTATATACATTATACCCATTAGTAATTAATAATAATAAAAAAATGTGAATTTGATATTTTTGATACCTATTTTAATATTTTCAAATCATCAAATGTCAATACGACTAAATACTTCGAAACGACAATGACATGACAAAATGGATTGAAAAGTCAAATGTGGCATTACACAACAACCCACATCGGAAAACTTACCATTTTTTCATCATCATTTAGTGGACAGTGGGCTTATAATATTGGGTTTTTTTATACGGCTTAATACTTACTAGTTAATTCTAAAAATATGGTTATTCGTTTATTTCTTTGTATATTATATTAATGTTATATAATTCTAATTTCTAGCGTCACGTGTTGAGCAAAACACATTTTTTCTTTATCGGTAGATAAACAAATTTCTCAGATATGGAAAACCCCATTGATACGAGTAAATATATCAATACATAATATTATATACATATATAATATATATATATAATAAATTATAAAATGTCATTTTTTTCCAAAGTAACGCGTTACAATTATTCAAATTACTTTTTAAAAGTAATGAAATTATTTATAAATAAATTTAATTAAATGACGTAATTTCGTTACAGTAACGAGTAATTTCAATTACTTTACTGCTCAAGACTGTGTATATATTACAATTTATAATAAAAAGTGTGTGGTACATTTGAATATTGTATTCACATTATTTTACTATTGTCACATGGCGTTGCATATGGTTACTGAACGTGAAATTGGCGTTTTCCGGAATCCCGACAAAGTAAGTGTAACAATATATAGGTAATATGTGACGCACGCGACACGGTCGGCTGTTGACAAAAGCTTATGACGCGTGCCGACTGTTTGCCTTATGCGTTTTTAACCCGCTCACGCTGCACAAATTATTCATTATATATCCATTGGATACACAAAATAACCATAGATACAATGTCTTATCTAGGAATGAGTTTGGATAGATATCCATTGGATATGTAAAATAGTCATTCAATGGCTTATCTACAAAGGAACCTTTATGGATATCTATTGGATATGTCAAATAACTATATATAATGTTAATACAGGTTAATGATTTTTAGTGTTCATTAAAGATTAATGATTATTCATTGATATTGACCATCCAGACAAAAAACGTTTTATGGATAAATTATGTAATAATATAATTCGCACGGTGCAATAGTTATCCATTAGATATCCATTGGATATGCCAAATATAACCATACAATGTCATATTTCTGTCGTTTGACCTTTGATTGAAATGGGGTTTTCAAGAGAGTTAGAAAATACTGATTTATGTATACACATATTAGAAAATATTCAAAAGTTTAACCCTTACGCGTGCACAATGCAATTTTCTATTTTCAATAGAAACCAAGATTGTAAATATTAATGAATTTCACGACTTAAAAGTTGCAACTATTTCCGCTATCGGTGGCTGCCCGTTATCAAGAGTGTTTATTTACGCCGACATCCTATACGGTTTTAACTTGGGTTAGCGTAGCGCACACGGTCTCATGAAGTTGTTTAGGTACGTAGGTATAGGCAGTTCGATTCCCGTTCCCCGTGAAAAAAGTTTTAAGGAACGCTGTTGTACCTATGTACGCCGCAGCAGCGGTGATGTTACAATTTGTCGTCAGTTGTGTTGAATTTTTTTTTTTTTACTTCATTATTGTATTATTTCTCATTTATGTACAGTTTTATTTTGATCTATTGAATATTGTTTATAAATATCCATTAGATATTTCTTGGGGATATTCATAAACGACTAAAATGCAGACATTCGGCTACCTAATAGACATTCATTGGATATTCGGGATAGAGTAGTATATCCACTGTATATCCATTGGATATATATATATGTGCTGTGTAGGCGGGATTTCTTCGGCCGGAGAGGATGAAAAATCGCTCTTGTTTCCATCCGCGCACGTACAATGACCCGATAATTAGACATTTACATTCGGTTTTATTTATGTTATTTATTTATTTATTCTTACGAGTCGTCGTTATTGTTCCGGAATTGTATACGAGCAATTTACACTTTTTAGTCGGAAAACACCGTTTCGTATGTTAAACATATTTTCTATGTTGTATCGCGTCTTCATGGTTGGCCTATCTCTCTATAATATAATGCGCCTAAAAGTACATAATATTATATTATTTATATGTCATTAATATTTTACCTGGTGAACCCGTCAATTGTTCGTCTAATACAACGCCAATACGCTAAACTAACGACTTGTATATCTGTCGACCCCGAAATGTTAATTTATTAAATAATGCCCAGACAGTTCACTCTAGTGTGACGATCGCGACCACGGTGGACCCATTCGAACAGTCGGCGAGCACAACCGATGGGTTTAATTGATGGCAATCGTTAAATATTATTTGTTCCATTTTACCCGTATTATTTTCAATGGTGAGCATCAATAGCTTATTATCACTTATAAATAAATTACTGTTAACTTTTAAATTTCATCTGTAAACTTATCAAATAAGTTTATTATATGATTTTTTTATTGTCAGTAGGGGGGCGGCTGGCTCTCTACAGTATACAATGTGACTATTTATATTATGCCAACCAAATTGGTTCAGAGCCGGCTTAAGTAAAAATAGCGCACTAGGCAAAATCTGATATTTCCGTTCCTAAAATAAAATGTCATATTTTTCTTTTTCTAGAATTTGCGTACACTCTATCATGTACATTTTCTCCCAGAACCTTCTTAAGCTTTTTTAAAAAGAAAGGTCTGACTGTTCGACCTACCTCTCCAAATAAGCAAAAAAAACCGCCCCCTATACGAAGTGCCGCTCTAGGCTAGTGCTTAGCTCGCCTATACCTTGAGCCGACCTTGCAACCAATATAAGTTAACAAATAAATTTCATCTCTTCTTGCCCCATTTTAACGGATAAATGTTGATCAATAAATTAAGATAAAAATTTTAATCCTAAGCGGCATAGAATCATCGTAGAATAAGTTAGATCGGAATGGACACTCTCGGGTAGTTCGAAATACGCCCGCCGTGTTATAAAGATGATCAGTGCAGTAGTCTCGTGACCATTTGCAGATTTATATGTTATGTTACATTGGAGTACTTACCTACCAAATTTAATGTGATACAATGTTATTAATATTATGATGATTTAAATTTGATTTATTTAAAAGGTTTAAATAATAATTTCTATTTGCATGTTATTTTTTTTTTTTTTAAGTTATGTTTAAATTAATTTTGATACAAGATATAAACAATGTTACCTATTAATAGTATGATAATTTCAATTTCATTTATTAAAAATGTTTAAATAATAATTTCTATTTGCATGTCATTTTTTTTTTTTTAAAGTTATGTTTAAATTAATTTTGATACAAGATATAAACAATGTTACCTATTAATAGTATGATGATTTTAATTTGATTTATTAAAAAGGTTTAAATAATTACATAAGCTATAGGCCATTTAAAAAAATAACATTTGTCCCTGGCCTTGTTACAATTGTACCAGTACGGGGTACAAATGTAACAACTTTTTTTTTTTTTTAATCAAATTTTATTAAAAAACGTATGATAGTTAAGGTCTAATATATACATATTTATATATACAACAAGTTGTTTAATTGGTTGAGAGCATAATTAGAAGAAAAATGTTTTAATCTTGGTAGATATTCATCATTATGTGAAAAGTGTTACAATTGTCCCCGGTCTCTCCTACGTTGTTCGCAGAAATTCCATAGTAACATGAAATTGTAGTGTTATCGATGTTGATACAAGATATTAGGTATATTACATATTTTCATATTTTTATTTTAGGCATGCGCTATTTTTACCGAACAAACTTTTTTTTTAATACAACTACTCATTTTTCGGACAGGTATATGAACATGTGCAATTTATTATTACCTAATAATAATTATTAGAAGAAAAATAAAAACAACTTGCAATTCTTTCACCGGTAAGCTAAATTTATTTTTCTGACAAAAGTTTTAGTATTTTTTAAATTCTGAACGTAGCGAGGAAGCTTATGGTTTTACAATGATGTTTATTTATTTATTTTTATTTTTATTTTTCTGTAAACACTTTTTCTACCAGAAGGAGTGCTCCGATCTTTACACTCATACCCGGTTTCCAGTAGCAAATTGCATCTAGTTGGTACTTTTAAGAGGTCATTTTTCGATTTTCATAATAGTTT
>JAIPRL010007745.1:0-22422 GCA_025469235.1 Pemphigus obesinymphae
TTTTGAACCTGATACTTAAAAATGAACCCCAAAAATTGAATCTAAAACCCATTAACCGGAAAAAATTTAACCCGAAACCCGTCAACTGAAAACAATTTTAACCAGTTTTAAACCCGAAACCCGTAACTCAAAAAAAATATTAACCGTTTTTCAACACCGAACCCGGAATCCGGAAAAAATTAAAACCGTTTTTTAACCACGTCAGAAACCCGGAAAAATTTTAACCGGTTTAAACCCGTAACCCGAAACCCGAAAAATTTTAACCCGTGTTGACTCCCTGCTTTAAAGTGATAAATAATCGTATTTCACTTGGTATTTTTTCATGACCCGTTGGTATTAAATAATTTGGAAATATTTCATAAAATATAATGTATACAGCCAGGCAAGTAGTTATAGAATCGTACTTTTTTTAATTTGATTATCATATTTAAACATTAAAAATCAAAAAATAATATTTTTATATTATCTGTATCTGACTAATCATTTCAATCTTTGAAATTTTTTTCAATGAACTTGAACATACTTTTGTCTCGAAGAGCTATGTATAATTATTTATATATACCACTAACGTCTGTAAATAAGAAAATACGGTATACGATATTATATTTCAATAACCACGTTTGTGTCAATAATTAAATTAAACTTTCTTTATGAGATACGTTACGTAATCAGTGCGACCATTAATGAACTGTTTGATTTAAAACAACTCTATCTTAGGAGCGGGAAAATTGATTTAACGTTTATTTCCATCTTACATACTTTAATTCAATAGAAATACAACTAAAAAAAGTTAGGTAATGTAATATATTAGCTGATTTGCACATTATTACTATATTCTAAGAATTTTAGGTAGTGTTCCTATACAATAAAAATAATACAATTTTATTAGGTCATGTGGTATGTAAAAATTTCAAAATGTATAATTATTATGCGGATATAGTAATATTGAGAACCATTATTATGGATGTTTATATGTCACTGACTACTCATTAAGAAAATATCACTAAAATACAACTTTTTAAATTTATTGTGAAACCATCAGAAAATAAAACAATATATGTTAAATAACGATTAGACACTTTACGATATTCTAATCGATTCGGCTGTATTTTATAGTGCATGTATAGCTATGCGAAAAATTAGCAAGGATAACACTTTAAATATTAAATGTCTGTTAAACAACGGTCGGTCGAATTTAACGTATTATGCATACAAACATTTGTCCCATAGACACGTAAAAAATCTCAAAAACAATTTTCATAGATACATACTTATGCGTGAAGAATAACAATGACTTCTTGAGTACATATAGACATTGTATTTCACATTTTATTCTAGGGAAGAAGGGATAGAGAGATTCTATGTAAACTTATATAATGTATGTAGGCACACGCACATTTTACCGAGCCATACGACAATGTGGTGGTTATCATAGGTATTTGAATATTACTTCGATAAAGGAAATATCTTCAGAAGCAAAAAAATAAGCATTAAAACTATAGCTCTCATACATATATATATACCCTGTGCACTATTCGAATCATGAATTGTATATCACCAGTATACCGGATGTATTCCATCGGCAACGAGGAAAACATGATCCTTAAACGTGAAAATCATAGGAAACGTGTTTAGTACGAAAATAACACTAAAAGTAAAAAAAAAAAAAAAATCCTAGGTTATTATGTCCATAGAAATTATTGACTTTGGATGAGAATGGGGGGGGAGGTGATTTCATATTTTTGTCACTGTCTCTTTCTTGGTATTTTACGGTATAAATGTATATGATATGTTTTATGTATTTATTTTCGCAACGACAACATTATGGTAATGAACCTTCAGCCTAGCAGTGGCTCCGTTATACGGCGTCTTAGCAATGGTGAGTACTAAATTCATTTCTGTATGTCCCCGGGAGACACGATCCGCGGGAGTGGAAAAGTCGGGGATGCCATCGAAACGATTAGTCTTTCCTCCAGTCTACACCACCGCCAACCAGATCCCGGACAGAGATATTAAATCACGATAAAATCTTAAGTCTTTTACGACAGTCTATTAAACGCTTCTGTCTCCTCCCTCAAGGATTTGGTCCATTTTTTACATCCACAGAAATCGTTATTTCTCCTCACACCTCTTCCTTACCGCCAATCTCTTTTTACATTTGTCTCCTTCTCCAGCTTTCTTTCATTGCCACGTCATCCCCGCTGACATAGTGTGGTGTAGAAAACAAAGAGAAACGAAAATAATCAATACGCCACTCATTTTATCTTCGGGTTTTCGCTCCGTAACGATAATAATGTTTTTGTATACTGATTCATTTATTTAGGCGTCTGATAGTTTGACTACCGAAGAGAAAAATCTAAAACAAACATAACAGTAAAATATTCCAAAACTCGATCACCCCCGAGTAAGTGGCTCAATGCGATTGACCTGCTTGTCAGTCGCGGAGCAAAATAAATCTAAATCAACTGCGGTTGGGTGATATGTATAGGCATAACTCGCTTGACATTACTAATATATTTTGAATTTCTTTTATTTCTGTTGGCACAAATATAAAATATACTATATATTATACACGATAACATTATTAAAAAAATTTACGTATATAATATTGACATCGCTGACCAAAAAATGTACCTTTGTCAACATATATCAAGTCGAATTTTTATTTTTTATTGTAATATATAGTAATTACATGCAAAATCGTTTTATTATAATTTAAACTCAATATTTTACTAGTATTCTACATAACTTATGATGTGCTTCGACAAACTCTACTGCTGCTTTTTTATTTTAATATATATATAATCATAATTTCAATTCGTTTAAAAATTACCTCATTGTGAAAGCTCAATAAAAGTTTAAATCATTATTCTTCTTTGTATTTTATAAGTCAAATCTCCGTATAAATTATGTAATAATTTCTTTAAAATATATCATAAATAATTGTATGTATTTTTTAATTTAAATCTAATTTTAAAAATAGGTCATTTCTGTGGTAGCATCAATATTAAAATAGTTAGCACAAAACTTATAATTAATATATGATTAATGATTATAGTATTATATATTTAAATAAATTACAATTATCATCTGTAATAAAATACAATTTTAATTTATCATTAGACGAATTTAAGATGCACATTTAAAAGTCTAAATAAACAAAATATAATAATATTAAATTAACTTTTTGCATTTAAACAGAATAAAATAATAATAAAAAAATAAATAAATAATTTAGTTGAAAGTATAAAAGTATATTATTATTATAAAATATATATATTTACAATGAAGATGTTTTTTTTGTAAATTTAAATATAAATTATATTTACAATATTTACTACCTAATAAAATATTGTAAAATAAGTAATAATAAAGACATTAAAATACAATAATGCAATATGATGTGTATTAAAAAATAATCAATATTAAACATTTATAATATATTTTACAATAAAAATAAATTATTAATAAATAAATTAAAATTGTAAGTACTTATGGGTAACTTTCTTCATTATTAAACTATCGAAAATTTTGTATTAGTATAAATTATATTATTACATTGAAATATCATTAAATAATAATAATAATAGTCGCATAATATAAAATAATCATTTAGGATAGACAATTGATTTACTCAACCTTCAGAGACAGTCCGTATAATTAATTTTTATGTCAATATTCAATTATAGTCTTTCGAAATCGTCATCATTTTTATACATTAATAATATAATAACTAATGAGTTATAAATAATAATACATCATCGACAATTTATTCTATGGGTACAATTTTTTTGAACTTGTAACACAATACTCTTTGAATACTGTAGTAAAGACAAGTATGGCTTGAATGTAGTCAAATTGCCTATCCAATGCGCCGCGTTACAATTCCGCCATCATACAAGATGAAAGATTAAAATAATATCAAATCGAATTTAATACAATCTAATTAAACCTTGTAATATAGAATTATTAAAATTAATATAACATAATATGTACACTTATATATACATAATTTTAAAACCTAATAAGGAAATATAATAAATCAATTGTTTTTATAAAAAATTTTTTTGATTTTTAAAAACCAATTTAGAAAAAGTAAAAAATTAACATACCTAATTAAATTGTTTTTAATTTCTAATGTCTTGGTAAATTTAAGAATTTTGGAATTTAAAAAAGTATTGACTGATTTAATTTCAATTAAATTATTATATAAGACATAATAAACTATATATAATAATTATAGTAAAATACTGCTTAGTATACAAGGCTGTCTACCAACACGTTTTCGGCCATCCTGACGTGGCTAGGCACCCAAAAAAACCGTACTTGTTTATTATTCATATGATATGTTTATTTATGTTAGATAGAGTTTGATTGAATTTATTTATTTTTTATGTTTAAGTCTAAACTAGGCATGTGACAACCAAATTTCAATACACTCATCAATTTCTTTTTCTGGTATTTGTTTGAATTATATATTACTTCGTATAATATCTGGAATAATATTTGAGAATTTAATTGAATACAATAATATTTCAAGTATTTTTTTAAGCATTACCAATGATCAAATAGTAGCCATTGAGACTTGAAAAAGTTTTTTTGTTTTAAATCCTAGTAAGGAATAAGTTTGTAATAAGTTATCAGAAAATATTCTTCTGAGAATACACCTCGCACAATTACCCAATGATCCGCTTATCAATAACCAAAATTTAAAGATTATAAGCCATTTTATACATTAATTGTTAACGATATTATATAATATATAGAAAAATTTTACTTTATTTCAACGATGGGGATAATAACACAAAATATATATATTTGACACATGTTGTGTGAGTACATAATGGCATATTTATAGTTCTCAAGGTACCTACATTACATATAATAATATATAAATGTATACGCAAATTTTCCCACCTTAGATAAAAATAATATTAAAGTAAAAAAAACAGTTAATACAATTACATGCATTCATATTTTTATGAATTTTAAAATAATTTTATGTCAATAATTTTCAATTTGATTTATAACATTTGTATTTACTTATAAGGTATAAGTTATTAGTTTTTATAATGGATATTTTAAAAGTTACACAAGTAGGTACAAAAATTTATTTTACCAATATTTGACGAATATGTAAATTAGAAATTGAAGTTTCAATGCTCTGTAGTTCATATTTACTGTTAATGGGACAAAATAAATCCATATAATTAATTACTGAATCTTCATTTGATAGAATTGCAGAGTGTTACCAGTAAATAAATTATTATTATAATCCAAAAGTTTTTCAACATTTAAATTAATCCTGTGTCACTAATTCCAAACCATTAATTCGATATATTAAACTAGTAAGAGTATTTATCAGGAATCTTTTTATATCTAAAATAATATAAATAATATGAATATACTATACAGGTAAACAGGTAAATGCAGATGGATATTTATAAAGAGTAAATGGTTACTATTCGTGTCAGACATAAAATTTTAAATATTAAAAAACAATAATAAATATATTATTAATTATTGTTATTATATAAATCAATTTTATATAGTTTAATCGTTCAAAAATTATTTTAACATATTATTTTAAAAAATAATAAAAATAAAATACATTTATATATTATACAATATAATATATCTTATATTAGGCATTATAATGCAGTATTAAAGTATCACATAATCTCAATATATCAGCTAATTATAGAATACACCGAATACATTAAGAACTTGGATAAAAAAGTCAATATACATATTTAATGAATAAAATATATCACACTTTTGAAGGAAAAAGTAATTTTAAAAATTTTACAATTTTAAAATAAGTTATACATCGGATAATATGGTACCCTTTGTATTAACAATATATCTACCTTTTATATCATTTTTTAAGTTTGACTAATTTCATTCTTCGGTATTATTTTCATAAAATCTAATGCTTTCATTCATTATTTTGTCCTCTCTAATCACTATACTCATCAACCATAACATCCTCATCTCTATTACACACCTTCTCTGTCTTATTTTTATATCCACTGCTCAACATATTTCTATTCCAAACATTATACAATTAATCAATTCAAATCATTCAGAGAATAATATCAAAATAACGTTATTTTATGTTAATAAGTTAATATTATTTTGATGTTAACCTATGATTACAACTTGAATGTTATAAAAAGTGGTTTATAATAACACTTGCGAAGTATTTAAAAAAAATATAATTTTTTTAAACTCATAGAAATATTATATTAACATGAAAAATATAATATTTTAAACTTATCTAAAGTTATTGCATTATTAATGTTATAATATTGCCGTTTGTAATATTATTAAATATTAAATACGTTAATATTTATAAAATTATGAAACCATATTTTCTAACTATAGTTAGAAAAAAAGTATAGTAATAATCTTTAAACAATTATATTAGAACTTTATTGATAACTCAATTCCAACTATAATTAATCATTTTTCTACTGCAATGAATCATTATCAGTGTTAATTGAAGTTGATTAAAAATTAAAACTGTACATTATATTACATAATTTTTATATTTATTTTATTCTAGATAACGTATGTTTTGTGTTTAAATGTTATTTTAAAACTGTATTTTAGAACATCGTTATACGAATGACTAAATAATCATATATCTCGGGCAATTAAAATGATCTCTTCACACTATTAAATATAACTAATAAGTATACACCTTTAAAAATCAAGTTACCCATTTTGTCTATAATACTTGTAATAACTATACAAAAATTAGCCATATTTCTTGGGAAAATAGAACTGAAACCGAATCCTTTAAATTGAAAATGTCGTAAGTAATATTATTTCATTCCTGATCCTTTCATAATTATAAGTAATTATAAGTTATAAAATAGTAATACATATATAAGTTATACAATAAAAAAAAATTACTGGAGTATCTATGTTTTGAGGATCAGTTGGGGGTGAAAATATCTTCCCTTTCTTTGAATATACTATTGGATAGTAGTCTCGAACGGAAAATATATAACAAACGTTGTATAGTATCATGGTAAGTTTATAAGGTTATGTAAAAAAATACACAATACAATTATTTATATAAAAATATTAATAAATTAAATACATAATTAGTTAATTAATAGGTAATATAAACGAATATTGTATTTTATCATCAAATCCATAATATAATATTTAACGTAAACATTTAATGTTACTCTTCATTTTTCATAATATTTTTTTTCAATAAATGTATATTGATTATAAACGTAATTATTTTTGCGGTTCTATGAATTATGCATATTCTAAAATTATTTATACCTGATCATCGACAACTACTTTGAGTACATGACATTTCTAGTAACTATAGAACACGGTGCGAAGGGGAATACAATAAATATGGTTTACGTCGTCTCAATGTTCCATTATTTGTATTTATTAAAATATATACAATATTTCATAAACATATATTTATCCAAATGTATTAACCATAAGTATAAAATAGTAAACCGGATGTTTGTCTCCGAAGTTTATGTTTAAGTGTGTTAGCTATAAGATATAAATGCACTAGAATAGAATAAATGGACGTAGGTCGTGTGACCGAAAAATCATGCAACCGAATTTTGTTAGAAAAATATTATATTAATGTTTTGAAATTTACATAAAAATATTACATTTATATCTAGACATTAAATAACATCGCGAGTATTTAATTGATAAATATTTCCTCATGACTCTTTATTTATCGATAAATGGTTTTACATATCCCTTTATATTTATTTTAAGAATTTTTTTTTTTTTTTTTAAACAATAGATGCATTAAATATTGGATGTACAATGATGTGTTCTTTTTTATTGATTTGTTTGTATCAAATTATGTACGTTTATGTATAACATTCAGGTAGAATGAATCTAGTAAACATTTTCGGATAAACATCTTTATGGTAGTGAAATCTGTATTTGAGGCGGTAGATAGTATATAGAAGAGGCCATTTTGTGAATTTCCAATAGTATAAAAATTTCCGAAAATAACAGAAAATTGTTATACATAGAAAAATAAGGTTATAAATAACTTTGATCAGAAACATTTTTCAATATCAGTATGATTTATCTTTGTTTTAAAATGTATAGTAATAATAATACACTATGTCCATAAATAAATATGTAAATATTTTTCCTATGTTACATTTACCTTTTAAACTTACTCGAATATATAATAGCATGTGACATTAAACGTAAGTCCATTTGTTGTAAATATTTTATTTCTGGTAATGCTGTGTAAATTTCTTGTTTGTGATTTTGCCGATCTGTAATACTCTATTATGTTATTCATAATAATGTTAAATATTTAACTTTTGAAATATAAATATATTTATTTCTGATTTTCGTTTACTGCTGTTTTATCCCTTCGAGAAGTAGTATTATCAGACGTACGTGGTTTGAACATATTATCGTACACTACACACACATTAAGTTACATTATTTTATATTTTTTTATTATACATACAACACCAAAAAATATTCATTTTAATTTTAAGTTGTAAACAAAGTATAGTCAATATATATTACTACATAAATATGTATATGATACAAATAATGTTGATGTCCTATTATGTGTTTCATATCTATTAATTTATGATCCACAATGGAATTCCAACAAATTACATCAAAGATATGTGAAATCACGTTCGCCGTTGAATTATGTATTATCTATTGCTCCGTACCTACCTATTTTATCCAATATTTTTTTTCGTTTAAATGTGTATACAAATTATTGGTCTGAGATGTGTTATGATGGTTTAATTAGATGACAGTAGTGGCTCGTGTGTGAAATATCTGATGGTGCACAACCAAAAAGTACAAAGGATTAATAACAAATATGTTAACAATATTATATTATGTTATTTTTTTCTAAAATGTCGATATAATAGGTAGGTACTGTACTATTGTAATAACAAACGTGATTCCATTCGTTTTATTAAGGACATATCTACATTTATATAAAACATAACTCCATTTACCTTATATCTAAATAACCTAGATAAGTGATATCCTGACAACATCTGAAAATAGATAGATAATAACTGCACCAAACGATAAACTTCGTTACGACATACGACCACAGAATAGTTAGATATACATAGTTGATGGTTGAAACTAGTTTTGTGTGCATTGCTATATAATTTACACGGTATATTTTTCCCCGGAGAAAAGAAATCGCAGAAGGCCCGTAAGTCAACGGTCAACCCCCAAAATATCGCTTCGCCACCGAAACTCCGTGGCAAATCTGACACTTTTGGAAAAAAACCCTCAAGAATGGGCCACCGCTAACGACAAGTGCAGTCACCGGACTTAAAGACACTAGGAAAAAACTCCAGATCCCACACAGGAATCTTCAAACTCCAACATCAGTAAATCAAACATAAATGAAGACAGTAGGTACTTTCACGAACACTTAACCACCATCATATACTACATCAAATCAAGTAAAACCGCAAAACCTACCTCCGATCATCCTCACAATAGATCAGAGGCAAGCAGCCGCACAACATATCATAAAGTCCATCTTCGAAGCCATAATCTCGGAAAAATTAATAAAAAACAAAATCAAGCTACAAACAGACTCAATCTCTACCTTTCGCAGAATCCAAAGCACATTATCCGAACAGCACATAGAATTTCACGCTTTCGTACTGCTAAATGAAAATAAGTTGAAGGTACTCTTTAGAGTTGTATCTAGCTGCTTTACGGAACAATTCGTCAAAGATGAACTATCAATCCAAGGATTCAAAGTGACGCACATCCGGTAATTCCTTAAAGAAAGACGCAAGCTACCGATATCTATCCGAGTTGAGGCATACAAGACGATGAGCCCGTCTCAGTGTTTTTCCTGCCAAGGCTTTGGACACTCGTCAGCTCACTGCAATCATCAAGCCAGGTGTGTCAAATGCGGAGAGCAGCATCTGACCAAAACCTGAAACAAAACCCCTGACCAACCACTCAAATGCTGCAACTATGGAGAAGCCCATACGACCAACTACCGTAATGTACCATATAAGCCGTAGAAGCAACTCGATTGGAAAAATCCGAGGCCAAATCCATGGCATCCCAATTTCAAGAAAACCAACAAAAACCAATGCATCACAACCGGATCCGTCTTTGGATCAGTGTCATATGCAGGAGCAATAAAAAATACAAAAACCCACCTATTCAGAAGCCAAAACATATTCAGAATCAACGAAAATGTCCCTCATTAAAATTATCGAGGACAACATCGCAAACATCGCAACATCAACGAACATCAAAAGCACCATCACGATGGCCCTCTCGGTCATGCTCGTCATCATGAAATATATGATCAATTAAGAATCCTCTACTGAGACTGCCAGGGCATAGCCCAGAAGCGTTCAGAATTTCAGAATTTAACAATGAAATTGAAAATAGACATCATACTGCTCAATGAAACACACCTAAACACGAAAAAGAAATTTCGACTTTCAAATGTTCACAAATGCCGAACAGATAGACCCACCAAAGGTATCTCAAATTTCGGGGGTACAGCAATATTAATCTACCGGACACTCATTCATTACCAAATTCAAATTCCCACCCACCACATCCATGGAAAGCACCACCATTCACATTTATTTCAACGTCAAGGAAATTAGACTTGGAGTCGTGTACAAAAGTCCAGCCAAAAAACTCCTCAACACCGATTTGGACAACTTATTCAACACCGAAGTGAATACAATTTTTGGCGGGCGATTTAAACGCGAAAAATCTCATCTGGCATAGTCTTATGACAAATCCAGTGGGGAAAGTCATTCAAAACCACATTAACAACATAACTACATGGTTATAGCTCCAGACTCACCAACACACTTTCTGGATATACATTATCACAACCCGGACGTGATAGACATCGCACTAAAAAAAGAATCAACACCAAATATGACATCCGAAACCTAAATGAGCTGTCATCAGACCACAATCCAATCTTGTTGGACCTCTGCAGCCAATCAAACAGGAACGGACCACCCAAAAACATCAGACTTAAAACAAATTGGAAGAGATTTGCACACCACCTTCACGAATCTTCAGCCCAAACCCCATCATCGGTTCAAAAACTGACCTAGATTCAGCCGTCAGAAACACCCAAAATTATCCAGGACGAAATCAAACGATACTCGATACCTCTATTGAACAACCAACGCAAAGAACTTCCTCCGAATCTAAAATAAGAGCTCAACAAGAAAAAAATACTTCGTCGTATCTGACAGAACACCAGAGATCCTGAAGCCAAGACAGGTTATAACCGTGAAACTCAGCTAATCCAGGATGTACTCCAATTGCACTGCAATTATGAATGGTTTCACCCTCTGGATAATTTAAAACCAATGACTCCAAACTCTATCGAATAAAATGAAGCCTCATTATGAAAAAACCAACGAATAATCCACTCTAGGTGCATAGTGGCTTATCATTTGAAAGCAGCGAAAAAGCAAAAATTTTCGCCAAATTGCTCGAAAACTAATTCAACTGTCCTCTGAAAACGGAGGACACTATACAAGGGGTATCCTGTAAACTCACTCACCTGGATCGACCGCACTCTCAGGTAGTTCATCCCATCACTCCATTCGAAGTATTTAACAAAATCAAAAACCTACCCAAGAAGAAAGCGAAAGGTTCGGACAAAATTCCAAACCTCGCCCTTCGACATCTGTCCAGAAACGTGATCCTACACCTAAAGAAGATCTTCAATACCTGTCTTCTTCTTGAACACTATCCGTCATCCTGGAAATTGGCCACTTTGGTATTGATCCCAAAACCGGGAAAAAATAAAAATATACATCAAACCACCAACCAATTTCTCTACTAAACATCATGGGTAAATTGTTTGAAGCACTTATCCTGAGCAGACTCAAGAAATACACCGATAAATACATACAGCTGAAACAATTCGCATTCAAAACGGAACAGTGGACCACTAATCAACTAACCAAACTTATCAATGAACTAGCAACCACATTCAACAGGAAAGAAAAAACAGCGGCCATATTCTTAGATTTTGAAAAAGCCTTTGATAAAATGTAGCCACAACGGTTTGCTCGCCAAAATTATAGACATGAATATCTCAACTTAAGTAATCAACATCATAAAGTCATTCCTCAAAAGCAGAACTTTCCAGGTACGAATCGTGGAGGACCTGTCAACATCACGACAAATCAAGGCTGGAGTACCCCAAGACTCAAGTCTTTCTCCCCTCTTATTTTCGATTTATATTAAAGACCTACCATGCTCTCCGGTAACAAAAGTGAATCTGTTCGCCGACGATACAATGTTTTACCATTCAAACATGAGTAAACATCACGCAGCCAAACTAATACAGAAACAAATGGATCTAACTGCCACATGGCTAGAAAACTGGAGGATATCGACAAATACGGCAAAATTATCTTCTTTAGAGACAAAATCTCAACAGAAATGTCACTCATCCAAATAAAAGGACAAAATTTAAACTGGCCAAACTTAGTAAAATATCTGGGAGTCTCGCTCGATCTTAACCTAAGATTCAATTAATACATCAAGACATCAAATGCCAAGGCCCGTCCCATTCGTGCAGCACTATACCCAATACTCAACCACCACAGTCCAGTGCTAATCAGAGCCAAGATTGCAATAGTCAAAATGTACATAAACTCGATTCTAGCTTATGCAGGTCCTTCCTGGGGAGCGCTAATACCAGATCAACTTTAGAAAAAATTAGAGACCGTACAAAATATCGCACATCATACCATCCCTGGAGCCCCATGGTGCGTGAGAATCGAAGTGCTTTGTCACTCTCTAGGAGTCAAATGCATTAGAGAAACGGTAATAAAAGCATCATATGCTATGTTCCGTAAAACTACAACATCAAGACACACCCATTTGCAAAACTTCGGCCTGATCAAGTGGAAGAGAAACCATCCGGCAAGATTTCTCGATGTGATCCCCATCCAATAAACACTAAGTCAGCCTCACCTCATACTCCGAGTGGGGAGTATTTGGAGTATTTTGGGCTTTAGCCCGAAACTTGTGAGAACGGCCAGAAAAAATGGTTATCCAACTACGCAATACAAACAATTTTCCTAAAAAAAGATTAAAATAGAACTGCGCATGAGTAAACAGCGCAATGAAGCATTTTTAAAGTGTGCGCAACAGATTGCATTTTGGTAGTGTCGTGACAGTGGCCAAAGCCATTATATTATGTAATCTATCTATATGTAATGTATAGCCAATACCGAAAGGCTGCCGTAAAAATAAAGCGGTACGATGCGTGATAATATGTACATATTAAAATATATAATATTTAGGGGCACTCAATTACTAAAACAGCGATAGATGAATAATAATTTTATATTTTAAACACACTAATTTACTGAAAATTTAGGTAGTGCACGTGCGAATGTATTCCTTAATACGAGCCACTACTGACGGATGATCACTGAAGAGTTCTTACTCGATTTTATAGATGTGTATTCAAATGCCTTATCTTCATATAGAATCATTTAATCATAAATACACAACTCGTACAATAATGATACGAAATGGTGTGTTTACAAATATAGGTCGAAAATTTTTTAATAATTCCATGTAAAAGTAAAAGTCCTTTTTTAAACATTTTTAAAATAGAACTTTATTTTGCTCATCTAATGTGTTTATAAATAGTAAACAAATACAAGCATATTATAATATACAATGGATCATAACACCTGACCAAAAAGGGTCGAGTTTTGGCATATGTCAGGCCTGTAGAAGGGAGTTGAATAATTGAATCGATACGGACCAGCAAACGAGGCCACTACCGCGGTCGGTGGTGTACTTTATGTACGACCGGAACTTGCGACGGAAGACAAGACGGCGGAACCGAGGGGAAATAGATTTCCATAATCGTGCGCTGCTAATTATCCGTGAGATATTTGTTGGAAATGAATTTAAACGACGGGTATCAGTAGCAGAACATTAGATGGACCACAATATAGTGTTTTTTTATATCGTTTTCTATTTTAATTTTTGTTTTTTGTTGTTGTTTCTACGTCATTGTTTACCGTTAATCTGGTATTGTTATAATTTACGGTAATTTTCCATTCACAAAACAGACCAAATAGGGTTGTTAGCTCCATGTGAATGTGCTGCGCGATCTCCCAGAGGAATATGAGTGTAGGACGATCATGATGGTTTTATATAAAATGCTATACGCATATAATATGTAGATTGTAGGTATATGGACTACGTTGATTTTTTTTACGAACAATTTTTTAGAAAAATTATAAAAAGGATCACGCAACGTGGAAAAAATATTGCATTTATTTTCTTATCCATGTATTTTGAAAAACATTAAGTGTGCGTATTATAAATAATAATATAATATTATCATCGGTCAAACAATTTTAGATTTTAAAATATTTAATTAGTAATTATAATACATAATATATATTATATTAATAATGACAGAAATATCTATGCACGAAACAATGTTTTAAATTATATATCAACGAACTTTATATTATCAATTTTATCTTCCTGATAATATTTTCCTATACATTATTTGTTCTCATATATCATTGAGTAAATATTTTACTTTTATTTTTAAATTATATGAATACAAGAATAGGATGGGAAGAGAGTTGTAATTAATTTAATATTCAAGAAAAAATACTGCACACTTTAAATATGCCCATAATAATAAAAAAAATATGATTTATAAAGGTAAAAGTAGGTACTGGTAAAGCAGTGGATATGCTGAAATTTAAAATAATAATAAATCATTTATTTCGATAGAACTTGATAGTATATCGGTGTATATCACATAAGTATCACTTTTGTTAATAACTATAATATATTCAATATATTTTAATAATATGGTATGAAACTCATGCATATTATTTCTTATTAATCCCATATTATATTTTTAGATCTTAAAATCAAAAATGCAATTCCATCATTACTATAAATATTTCAAAATTGGAAAAATACAAATAAAAATTTGCGTTTATATAGTATTCAAATATATACATGGTCTAAACTCAAGTATATGAAAAAAATCTGCTAAAAAAATTTTAATTTTATAACAAATATCAATTATGTGCAATAGTTTGTCGTATTATAGGTATCAAAATAATACATTTTATCCAAAAATATAAATGGCTACGCATAATAAAAAATTATGATTTATGATTTTCATGAATTTTTTTATATCAATAGAAAATCACACGTTTAACCTTAAATTCAATTTGTACGTCTTATAATCTAAAATGAACTATTTTATAACTTAATTGTCTTTGAATTAAAAATGTATATAATGAGACTGAAATTGAAAAAATATTTTTGAAAAATTTTTAATTCAACAAAATTATAAAATACATATTGAATATTTTAAGTCGATTTGCACATTTTTTCCCTAAAATGTAAATTAATTGTTATTGAAATGTATTATTCCAATATAACACGTATTGAAAAATTTGAAATGGCTATTACAAAAATTATGTCTACCGATTTTCGAGTTTTAAAACCTAGAATTAATAAAAGTAGGTAAGGCAAAATAAGGAAAATTTCTTCATGTTAATTTTATAGTTATATACAAATTTTTGTTGAACTTTCAAGACTAGCATTATTATTTACGGACTTACGGAGAAATGACTATAGTCATGATGTTCTCCTAATCGTGTTTTTACCGTTTTAATGTACCGTAGGTTATTTGTCCTTGTAATTGAATCTTTTGGTACTAATATACAAAAAAATAAAAATAATGCATCAATGTAAAACATTATAATACTTGATTCTTTTAAAATCTATAATTATTTTAAAATGTTGAATATTAGAAATTGTTTAAATATTTTAGATAATAATAAATATTATATTTTATAAATAACCATAATAATATATAATTGTATTGGTTATATTTATATAATATATAATTTACATATACAATTGCTTTAGAATATTAAAACATCAAAAATGTATACGAAATTAAGTATTTAATATAGTACTATACTACCATAATGTACTTTTTCTTTTGATGATTATTGAGAGAGAATATTCACCAATGATGGCTATTATAATGCTTATTTGCCTGTGTGTATTTATGAAATATAATAGGTTTGTATTTGATGAAATTTATAATCGAAGTATATGGAATTTATATGAACATACGATGGCCCCTTTAGAGGAATGTTCTCACGGTGACAGTATGTGACTTCGTGTTAAACTCTATTTGTATCGATATAAATATATATATATATGACTGCGCATGAAATTCAGTTTCAATTGCTGGACACATTCCTTTACGGTATGACAGGTATGGCATATTCCGACGTACCTATTATTCGACGGGTCGTCTAACCAAATTTAACATTCTAATGAACCGTATTTCTTGTATACCATAATTATTTTTTAATGTATCAAAATGTAGTTATGACCTATTCAAAATAATGTACCACTCAAACCATCTTATAAATACTATTTAAATTGTATTGAACTAGATATAGTTTTTTGTTTTAAAGACTTAGAAATACATTTTGAATCATCTCTTGTATTCACTTAATAGTATGCTTCTATGCTCAACAAAGCTTCTTCTATGTTTGGTTTTATTAATAGAAGCTGTATGAATTTAAATAATCCATACATCCTTAACTCTCTATGTGTTCATTTGTTCGATGTGTATTTGACTACAACTCAATAATTTCCCAATAAACATTTTGTAATATAAAATACTTAATGTAACGTTAATAGTTAAATGTATAATAATAAACATTTAATGTAACGTTAATAGTAAATATTTAATAATAAATATTTGATATAACGTTAATAGTTGAATGTTTGAGAATAAACGTTTAATAAACATTGGATTAATGTAAAAAAACTAATGTTTAGAGTTTAATATAGAATAATATTTCATTGAATATTTAAATATTAAATGTTTAAAAATACATTTTCAACATAGTCTTTAAAAAACAATGTTTAATTGAACATTATTTTTTGTTCACATTAAAATGTTTAGCACCTATAGGATGAATGTCAAAGGATCAGACTTAAATAAATGATAAAACTATGATATTTTTATGTAATAAACTATAAGTTTTAGCGATAATCCATTACAAATTTATTCTCCTGGCGGATATGTCCCTCCCCCAACCACTCATAGTCATCTATGGATATTGAGCTTAAAAAAAAAAGGAAGGGGTATCTAATACTACTAAAAGATAGGTCCACTTCTCGACTATCTGCAACCAAGTTCTTTTGAATTTAAGGGTTAATTGCCGGTGGAATAGTATACAATATAGTATATAGACACAGCGAATGATTTTTTAAACGTTATCGCGAATTTAATATTAACCAAATCGTACTCCGTCTAAAGTTAAAATGTATTATACACTTTGGTATATAACATCGTAAAAGTAATTTTTTTGGTATTCTCTAAAGAAGACTATATCAGTCCCCTGTTCCCCTAATGGGTATCTTTGTACAGTGAAATTAAGCAAATAGGGGAGGGGGGTAGATAAAAAAATGTTCCAGGAAGGTAGTACATCAATAAGATAGAGTAAAGGGAATTCAATTAAAGTGCATACTTGCTTGCAAGTGTTTTTTTTTTTTAGTAGGTAGATGTTCAGGAGAACGGTTCAATGTTGCATTAAACCTTGCCATACTATATGTGGTATAAACCATCAACAATTGTTTAAATAAGGTTGACAGAAAGGTTATAAGCGATTAGACCACTTATATGTGTGACTTATGTTATTATATATTATCACCATATAAGTGATTAGGTCAAAAATTGTTGCTAACAACATTCGATAAAACCAAATTTACTATTTATTAAATGTTAAACATTACATTTAAAAGTTGCATATAAGGTTTAATAAATGTTTAAATGTTTATTGAGATAGTTTTTATACACTTCAGGTCTAACTCAAGTTATTTAAGCAGTTCAAAACCGTTTTTTACGGATAATATACTTTAAGTGCAAACTCCGTCGCAAAAAACATTCGTCTTATTTACCACTATTATCTTTTATAAATTTAGAAATATTGAAAATAAGAATAATTAATTTTGATCTTTACTTAATTTTTAAATTATTAAATAATATTATACACTATCAAATATTATAATATTATCTAAATTTCTTAGTTCATGTTTGTCGAACTAAACAATTAAATACATTTTATGTGCTATTCTGTCGATCTAATTACAGTAAAAATGCTCCTATAAGTAATATTGATTATATTAATGTGTATCTATATACATTTTTAAAAATAAGTATTGTGACAACTATGATAACGATGTTAATATCATTAGTAAACAATAACGACTGACTGTCTAACGGCTGCTGATAGTCTTTATATATATATTAAACAATTAGTTACTGCCTACAGCTCTCCGCTTCGAATGATGAGTCTCGGTCAATGAATCATCAACCAAATGTGCTTTGCGATAAAGTTTACAATATTATATTATTTTAGTAATATTTGTTTTAATAAACTATTTTTATTTTTTATCCTTTTAGTAGCTTCTCTGACATTTATTTCTTGATTATTAATTACATGTTTTAATAAATATTTTATTGACTTTATAATATGATTTGTTTTGAATACATGTTCTGCTAGAGAAGTTTTTTTTTTTTTTAATTACCTATAATAAGTATTAGTTAAATGTTTTTTAAATCTGATATAAATATATATTTTTTCTAGTTTGTACTACAGAACATTTATCGCAATTCATTCATTTAACACATTTCAGATTTTCTCATAATATTTATATTTTTGACTTCCAATAAAGCCTATTAATTAGTTATTTTTATATTATTATTTCTACGTTATATTTTTGTAAAACTTTTTTCTATAAGATTAGATATTTTTCGGGATGAATTTCAGTCGATTTTACTTTTTAAATTACTACATATTTTTATTTTATTTTTTTTGTTTACTTATATTTTTTTAACTAAATTTAGAATTATGTCTTTTTGGTTCCGTTGAATATAACTATTTTTGTAATCAAATTTAATTCTTTGTTGAAATCGTCTTTTTCCATTGGGATATTTTTTAATCTATACACCATAGTGCTCTATTCCACCATTTGATGCAGCCAGTTATTAATAGATTCATTGGAACGCATATATGCATATATAATGAATATATTTATGGGTTTTTTTGGTACCCGTATACGGTTTTTTTTCTATAGACTTCAAATTGTTATATTTTTTTTTAATCAGAAGATCTAATTAAGGAAATTTTTCACATTTTTTTTTCTTTTTATAAGTTAACATTATTGATATGTACTTTGAACTAACTTATTGAAGAACAGTTGTCTAAATTAAAATCTCAATGTATAATCACAAAAATGTTGTCAACCTATCTAAACTAAATTTTTGGAAAATCAGATTGTTTTATTATTTGATTCAATTGTCTCATGATGATTTAGGCTAAAAAATATCTATAACGGATTTATTATTAAAGAATATAGGTATAAAGAATTGAAAAAGGTCCACTAAATATAATAATTTTAAATATGAAATCATAAATATAGGCATGATTATTATTAAAATTTAAATGATCATTTTCACAAACATATAAATTACACAGATTTTTGATGAAAACAAATTTAATTATTTCAAATAACTATTACGTTAGGTACGCAGTTACCATTTCAATTATTTTATAGAAATCAAAAAATAACATGATTTCAGATAAAAATTTACCAAAAAAATATGTTTTATTCTAAAACGCAGGAGTATATTATAAATAAACTAAAATTTAACTTCAATTTATAACTGTATAATATCAAAATAACAAAATAATATATTATAGAAAATTTTATAATTTTGTTCACAGAAATATGAATCATACACGGTGTTTAGTTTATATTAGCAGTAATGTATAAAAGTAAAAATAATTCAATTCAATTAAACAAAATTAATCCAATAATTATTCTTTCAAGTAACTTACAATTAGTCTTATAAAATCACTTTACTGAATTATTTCAAAAGTAATGAAGGTACTTTGTTTCCCATTATGTTAGTGTTGCTTATATTTTTCACATATGAGGGTTGTCAAAATCACATTTTTACTTATAATTAATTATAATCAGATATATTTAACTAAACTTATGGACAGCACAAAGTTTTTTCTATAATATTACTTTGGTATACTATAAAAACCCTAATAGTTACATTGAATTAGTATTTATAAGCAATTCTAAGATTCATCTTGGATAAGGTTTATCAATATAATTTCTTATTGAAAAATATGATGAATATGGATGTCGTACCATATAGAATAATTACATGGAGCAAATTTGTATTGGTATATAATATTGGATTTACCTACATTATATATACTATGATACAAAATACCAAACTCCTCACTCTTTATTTTTATACTTACGATTTCATTATACATACGAGTGTTAACTCATGTAACTGTCATACAAGTAAAATTACAAGGTCATAATATATTTTCTATAAACAAATAAATTATAATAATATACAATATAAATTATATGTATTATTAAATAAGATATGTAATGTATAATCTAAAAAATTTATGAAACACACTTTAATACCATTATTAATTTTTTTCGTCTTCTATAATACATAATTATATTGTAAAAAAAATTGTAAAGTCAAAATATCACACGTCATTTCATGCAAAACATTTTTAAATAGTAATTTAATTATATTCATGCTACTTTAAATAATAAGTAACGATATTACAACTGCATTACTTAAAAAAGTAATTGCATTATAGTATCTTTGAAAATATGTTATTACTAATCAAAACTATATAAAAACTATAATAATATAATATGTCTATATTGGTACCACTATCCAGAAAAATATGAAATTCGTACAAATCCAAGTTCTATTTTTGAAATATAATAAACTCTTTTGAAATAAATAAAAACAGAGTTCCTTTATTATAATATAGTTATATAATCATTATGTTTGTGAATTGCATAACATGTATATTTGGAATTTATTCAAGAATATACGAGAATAAACCAATAAATGACAATGTGCAAATGGTTTGGTTTCTCGAACAAAAGGAAATTGTGAATACTATATTTTCTCCTCACTCTATATATTCAACTTGTGATTTTCAATTTGTACAGTGATTAAATTCGAAGAAATAAATGGTTATAGTGGAACAACAACTAAGTGTACGTACTTGAAATTTAATTTGCATGCTTATTATATTCAAAATATTCGTTAAATTGTTTACTTTCATCCGTTAATAATTTATAGACACATATTAGTAAATTTATGATTTTTTTTTTTTAATATTTGTATGTAAGATTTAATATTCTAACTAAATAACAACAAATTCCATACTCTAATTTAAACAATTTTACATTAATATTTAATTTAAAACTGTAAAATAAACTATTATAAATTAATTAATTTAATCTAAACGTCTTCAAGTGTTTTCGAATAATTTTATTTTGTGACGCAAAAATATATTAAAATTAAAAATAATTGAATTCTAACGTTATTATAAGATAAACTTAATTCAAAACTTAGATATGACTATTTTTATAAGGTATAACAAGTTTAGTTTGTGACTAACCCTCGGGACTCAATCGATATCATGTAGCCAAATAATGGAAATATTGGAGATGTTAAAAGTTTCTTGGTGTACTATATAATATTATTATAACAATATGTCTGAGAAATTATTTGAATTTAATATATATGTAGTTTATCAACAAGAGCTTGTAATAGAATTTTAAATATCCTTAAAATGCCATTCAATATAATATCAAGTGATTAAATTGTTTTTTTTTCTAGTTTTACAAATTAGCATAATAAATGATAATCTCTTTTTAAAAGTTGTATTTTCGAAATTGGTTTAACATTGAAATAGCACGAATCATGGTGTAATTTTACTTTATTATAATATAAATGTCAAAGACAGATAATGAAAATGTATTACAAACACATTTTTATCATTAAAGACTAATTGTCCGACCTGTATTATATGCGTTTAAGAATACAAATAAGGACCCCTGCCAAACATTTGCCATACGATTTCCATTAAGTATTTTCAGACAATAATGTTTGTTCAAATCAAAGATCGATATATCTAAGCAGTTTACATAAAGATATCTTCAACTTTCACAACAAAATTATTTTTGTACATTTACGAATTATACTATTCAATAAAGAATTTATATGTATCCACATATCCACAGTATGAAGATTTGGGAAAAGATAATAGATAAAAGGGTAAGAGGTGAGACAACTGTTACTAGAAATCAATTTGGGTTTTTGCCTGGGTGGTCAACAATGGAGCCAATATTTTGTGTGAGACAGATTGTAGAGAAGTACAGAGAAATCAAAAAGAAATTGTGTATGGTATTTATTGATCTAGAGAAGGCTTATGATAGGGTTCCTAGGGAGATCTT
>JAIPRL010007746.1:0-22421 GCA_025469235.1 Pemphigus obesinymphae
TTTTCTTATATTAGTTGTTAGTTGCAATTCGTTTTCGTTTAAAAATTCCATCAAGAGAGGAAAGCATTCAAAATTATTGTCATTTACACATGCAATCCAAAAGTTAAGTTTGTTTCTTAATGCTATATAATTTTGTCTCTAACCACGAATGTAGTTATTGTTTTTACTTGCAAAGACTTGGTGACTTAGAGTCAAAAGTACTTACTAGATGCCATTTGCTACAAGGAAAATTGTAATGATCGGAGCATTTCTTCTTATAGAATTTTTGATTACAGATATAAAAAAAAAAAAATACATTATCGTAAAACCAATACATTCCTCGCTTCACTTAGAATCTAAAATGGTATGAAGTAGCTTTAAAATATCACCTTGAATAGTGACAAATTCAGGGCTTGAAGAAATTTTCAGAAATTAATTCTATATATTATAACGTTATAAAACGGAAAACATTACGACAAAAAATTTAAAAAAAAAACGTTATAAAGTGCAAAATACTGTAACGTAAAATTAAAATAACGTTTTAAAACAAAATTGTTATAACCAGGGATCACATAACAAATAAAATATTGTTCCATTTTAATTAAAGTTCCGGAACGATATACGCTGAAAATGTTTTAGATTTATTACGTTCCAGAACGATATATGCAAAGAACGTTATAGATTCATTACGTTGCAGAACGATATATGCTAAGAACATTATGAACTCATTACGTTTCAGAACGAAATACTGATATCAGAGTTATCACCTTGGTCACGTAGGCCACTAGTAACACTGTGACGTAACAACGTCGCTTTCGTGACCGTAACACAATTTAGTGATATTTAAGTTATTGAGGGGGAACCTAGGAAGGATTTTTATTTGTTATATCTCAAATTATGTTGTAACTATAAAAACCTAATATCAATTAGATGCCAGAAGATTTGGTCTTGGTTGACTTATTGTGGCTCAAATGGGAGACAAACGAAAAAGTGAATTTTTACAATATTTGCGAAAACAATAGTGCGGTATTAATTTGAGGGGGGATTTCTAAAAATCTACGAAGAGGTTGTGGTTTTAAAAACTCAATATACTGATTCCTTAAAAGGAGGAACCAATCCCGAGATATACTTGCAAATGAGCCAGAACAGTTTGAAAACTGTCTAATTTACGCGAAATCGTATATTTTTACCGGGATTCTTATTGAAAGGTGTTGGGATAAAAAAAAGTAGATAAGGTGGTGGGTTTTGGATATGCAAATTAATTTTTTGAGATAGGACTATAGGAGATAGTGTTTGGAAACGTTTGACTCAAATATCATGAAATTGCGTTACGGTCACGAAAGTGACGTCATTATGTTACGATGTGATTAGTGACCTACATGACCAAGAACAACGACTTTGATGTCAGTGTTTCTTTCCGGAATGTAATGAATATAATATAACGTTCCAGAATGTTATGAATATATGTCTTTTCGGAACGTACCTAATGAATTTAAAACGTTCTGGGCGTATATCGTTCCGGAACGTAATGAATATATATTATAGAACGTTCTGAGTGTATTTCGTTTCGGAACGTATTGCATCTATAAAGTTCTGAGTGTATATCGTTCCGGAACGTAATGAATATATAACGTTCTGAGCGTATATCGTTTCTGAACATATTGCATCCATAACATTCTGAGCGTATATCGTTCCGGAACGTAATGAATATATAACGTTCCGAGCGTATATCGTTCCGGAACGTAATGAATATATAACGTTCTGAGAGTATATTTTTTCGGAATGTAACAGTAAAAAAAAAAGTTGTTCCGTTCAGTAAATAAAACGGAATGAATTTAAAGCGTTCCGAACGCATTATTTTGTACGTTTTCGTTATTTGCGATCTCTGGTTATAATAAAAAAAAAAAAAAAAATCGTTGTATCGATACAAATCTATAACGTTGTAAAACGGAAAGCATAATGACATAAAATTTAGATAACGTTTTTAAATGGAAAACGTTATAAAGACAAAAAATAAAATGAGGGTTATAAGCTCTGGTAATAAAAATAGAAAATGGGATTACACAGCCAGAGGTTGGAGATTTTTCGATTCCGGTTCTCGTGAAAAATTTAAATACGAGTTTCTGGTTCGAGTTCCGGGTTTTAAATAGGATCTAAGCTTTCACTATATATTATTGTATGAATGTTAAATTATAATTAATGACAGCAATAAAATAAATAAATAAAAGATCCGATATATTTATAAAGGTTCAGCATGTAATTTTATTTTTAAGAAATTATTTTAATCGTTTTAAATAAACATTTTAAGTTCTAGTATTTCAATTTCAGTATAATAACCGATTTTTCCCAGTTCGGTTGCAGTACTTACTGAATAACACTGCACGAAAGTCAATATATAATTAATTATAGTCATTTATAATACAGTGTAGACTCTGACGACAGGGGCTGTAACCTTTTCTTCGTTTCTATTTCGGTTTTATATATAAAAAAAGAAGATTTTTCAAGGTTTTCGTTCTGGTTAGGGTATATCTTGTGTATATCCCATATATCTTTTAGGATATACAGGACTTTATAGCGAATCCAACTTAACCTTAAACCATTAGACAATAATATATAATTATAATTTATCGTGTTCAACATTTTATTTGAATTCAAAATAATTATCGAATAAAAAGTAAATCATTAAACTCTCATTTTTATTTTTTTTTATTTTTCATTAATTCTATAAGAATACACAGATATATAACTTACATGGCTAAAACAACATAAAACCGTACAACCAATCGACGTATAACATAGTATTATAATTTTCATTAACCTAAAACTTATCATATTAAATAGATATACACTATGCACACAAATCTGTGTCGAGTGAATGATCGTATTATATTACAGTGATTGTACTGAGGTACTTATTGATACAATGTTAAATAGTTTTTTATTGGTATAAAACGCATTTTACCATTTAGTATATACAATATTTTTACAACGCACGATTATACATAGTTAAATTGTATAGGTATACGACCGTGTATAACCGCCTAAATCGACTTTTAAAACTACTGGTTTGACAACATCAAAAAATAGTGGCTTGGTCATCGGCAGCGTGCGCACAAAATTTGCCATTTAATATTGAACTGCACATGTAATATGTATTATATTATATTATGAGGTATTACAGTATGTTTTCACAGTAGGTATTTGGAAATATTTTATTTTTTAATAAAAAATCGAAACGTAGATGTGAATATACTAACTTGGCGCTTTTATAAATATGATTACGAATTTGGTCCCCCATTTGTCATAACGATAATAGATAGTCGATTCTGATTCTATATGCGATTTTCCGATTTGCATTATTTTCCAAGAATTTTTATACGGTATTTTGAAAATGTATAATCTCATAGAAGGTTGAATGTACATTATGTATTCATAGTTCATTAAAATTTAAAATGATATAATTTATAAATGGTTCACAAATTGTATATTAAAAACATTAAAAAAAATTTTTTTGGTGAAACAATGCTATAACAATAGGCCACCGCCGATCGTATTTGGTGCAACAGTGGAAAAACCGTTTTATTTTTATCATTATACCAGTTTTTCATTGGCTTGCTGCACACATAAATGGTTATTTTTATTTAAACTCAAATTTCACAATAAATTGTATAATATACTTTATACTATTTATTTAATTCAAACATTAAATGATACTACTAAAAATTAATGCAAGAATTTTAGTTTATTCGTTTACTCTTTTGAAAGGTTTGAAAAATTAACTTGGATCCTCTTGTCACTTTTACATTAGTCAGCTAATATTTTACCATAACAGAAAAAAATGAAAATTATATTATCATATTATACTGAGAAAAATGGTATTATTATTGAAATATATAAATTAAATAAATTATATAAAATATTATATTATACAATTTATTATGAAAATTGTGTTGAAATAAAAGTAATGCTATTTATATATTTTTACCTGGGTGACAGGAGGATCCGAGTTAATTTCACTAACCTTTCAAGAAAGCAAACGAAAAATTGAAATTCTTACATTTATTTTTTTTCCAAACTCACATCCAAAATTTTAAATACAGCAATTTGTGCGAAATGAAACAGAAAATGGAAATGTATATTGTCTGCAATAACAGCTACATAAAATATTGGAAATCTTTAACGTCCGATTTTAATTACACAAAATGTATTGTCCATTATATTAGTGGGAATGAAACTTTCAAATGTGATATTTGTTCATAATGTGCGTTTGAAACGAATTTTTTATTGGATTTTGACTTAAAAATTATGACTTTTTTATTAGCTCAAAGTGCACAAACAGTGGCTCTTTTCACAAATGTTCTTTCTCGTTGCAATCCATCGGGTTTCTGTAGTTAACTTGGGGATTATCTGTTCCAGAAATCTGGGAATTTTTTTTATCTTTTTTTTGCTAGCTTTATCCTTGTTTCCTTTGAAAATTTTCTCGCCACGAATCTGTGGAACAACAAAAGACGCTCGTATTTAAAATTTTCAGTGTCACCAATCTGACAAAGAACGAGGGTGCAATTAAAATTGAAAAACGTCTCATTTACACCTAAATGTATGCGTGCTCAGACCAAATTGTTATGATGAAACTACAAAGATCATAAAAACAGTCGGTGGTTCATAAAACGATAAGTTTAAGATGAAATGAGTTTATAGAAATACTCGTATAATTTTGCATTTTGCTTTTATTTTAACTATGCTATACATAATTTGATTATGTATTATGTTTTACAGTTTTTCTCGTACATGACGTGCGATCGACCACTCAATTTCAATGTACTTAGAGAATTTACGACCGGAAAAATCGTCGGAAGACAATAATACTTACGGCGTACAATGTACATAAAAATTGCGGTAAAATCATCTCCAAATTCTGGACGTCAATAAGAAAAAAATCGTATAAGATATTGAAAATTCGTTTTTATACGATTAAAGTACATATAACATAGTTTTTATCAATCGATTTTAATTATATTTATATTATACCATATAATCATATGTCCTCGATTACTAAATATTCATTTGCGGGAGTGTCTCGACTCCTTGGACAATAACGACTAGCGTACTAAACACGTTCACCGAATGTTTTCCTGTGTGTTTTTGAGGTAGGCACTCTTATCATCAACCGAGTGTTGACGATACCACAAAGTCGAAATCGTCAAAGTAAAAAAAAAAAAATCTGAAAAATCTTGCGGCTGCTTACCCATTTCGAGTAAGGCCAGAAACATGCCTGCAAACGTGCGTTTATTCGTTATAAATGACATCGTATTTTTGAGATTCAGTTTTTAAAATCTGCTAAAAAAAGAATACTGTGTATTACATATGTACGACGTTAGCGTATAAATAAATATTGCGACGTTTTTTCTATTGACGTATACAATTTTGGAGCTCTATTACCTATACCCAGTACATAATTTAATATAATATAGGATACGATTTTACAGAAAAAATCGAATTTTATTATAATTAAAATATATATACAAATATACAGTATAATAACATTAGGGATATGCACGATAGTAGTAGTGGTGTGTGTGGTTTAAACGAAAAAACTGTACTTATATGTATATAATAATGTGTAGGTATATACCAAACAACGATTGCCATTTATTCGACAACCATGGCGTTCATATTATCAAACAAACGATTACAATTGTTATTATTGTCTGATCAAAGACAAAATAATTAGCTGTCCGATATTGTCTGGATAAAAAAATACGAGTAGGTATATAATTGAGACTATCTATCTGATACATTTAAATTCACTAACGAACAATAACAAACGCCACCACGTGTTCACATTATTGTACACGATGTGTAAGGTTAAATGTATTATAATATCATTGTAATTAAAATAGAAAAATAACAGATTTGGCCGCGGATACCATGGTAACCTGTAAGCGTTTGGAGCTACCATGAACACTAATAATAATGCTAATGGGTCGTCACAACGAATCGTATCAAGAATACCAACTTAACATGTATACATATATATATATATATATATATATAGCAGGTATTTTTCAATTTGACCCTAATTTATTTCCCGAACGTATGTAATTTGTCTCGACGCGTCTACCGAGTTAACCGTCGCAAAGCCGAATCATGCTGCACATATTGTAACAATTATTGTAACGTCACTGTAGCTATACTTTTATCGTCGCGTTCGGGCCATTAAAAGTTTTTCGGTTACCCACCGTTATATTTCCTGTGCACATTCATCTTAAAGTCAACTCTGCGTCGAGTTAACGTAATTATATTTAACACTATACCGGTGGTCGAAAATCATGTGATCGAAATGTCTGGTGATTCGAAAGTAGTTTGATGGAAAAATAAATACGTTCGGAATATTTCGAAATCGAATTGCGTTTTGGACGAAAATTCAAATGTAAAAATACTTTCTACTATAATAGCTATATTTTATCGACGAAAAAATAATAACATTTAAGGAAAAAGCATGGTCAAAAAAAAAAAATCAACATTCAAAGGAAAATTTGCACCCTTTTAACTTGTATCAACAACATTTTTAAATACATCGTCTGATGTCTAGATATCAATTTAGAATATTGTATTTTTTTATTTTTCCATCATATTTGACCATCGATCGGCTCTCGTTAGATAATATACACCTCAATGACAGTATATACTTGTATACATAATAAATGAATTTTAAAAGTTCGTTTAAAACCCTATCAAATAGGTAATGGAGTAATGGAATTTATGCCTTTCTCGATATTTATGGTCAAAATATACAGTGTAAAATAACATAAAATTTGTTTTGGTTTTATAACGAAATGTATGTTTTTTTTTTGTCGAAAAATACTTCAGCGGTACTAAAGATCATCAACGAGTTAAAACACTTTTCAAATAAATTGCGAAAAATCGCAAAGAACCTGTCGGAAAACTCATTATTTTTATCCTGCCTGTACTTAACGTTGATACTATTAAAGTTTTATTTTTACTGTAAGAGTTTGGAGATGGCAAGATCAGTGGATCAGTTTTCGGAATTAAACTTTGATGATAATGTTTTTTTTATCTATATAATAAAAATTATAATTTATCGTCTATGCACATGACTAGTGACACAACTCAAAAATATAAATTTAATGCATGAATGCATTTATTTCAAAAATAAATATGTTTTTTTTTTATATAAAAATGCGTAGACTCACGGGCAACTGTTTTAATATCATAGAGATATACAATTAATATTTTTTTTTTCTTTTCTATTCATTGTTAGTTTATTAAACAACAATAAATATAAGTAAATTTGTTTGACTTATGTGATTCTTCATGAAAAATATACCCACAATTATTTGATAAGGAAAATAAAAAAATAAAATGTTTGGGGAAAATTAACGCTTTTTTATATAAGTCAAAATTTTATTTTATTTTTTTAAAGTTCATATCGAAGACTTAATTTTTGATACGAAGTAAAAATTCATGTTTTTCTTTTAGTTGTGTTACAATTCTTGAGCATAGTTGATATATAAATAAAATTAGTGTACCTATATTATAATAAAATAGTACATAAAAAAGAAAACTAGTTGTTACCTATTATACTTTTTTGAATACTCTCAGCACATTCTCTATTTACCTATATATTATTTTTTTTACAATGTTTAATAATCAATAATTTATTTATATAGTTATTTTTATAATATATATTTTTTATTTGTATAAGAAAATTATATTTTTTTTTGAATTAACGAATTTTTAATTTTAAATATGTATTAGTTTGTGTAAAGGCGAATGTTTATATTTGGAAGTAAAATCGTTTTATTACTTTATTTATAATATCAAATTATAATACATTATATAACCCTATATTGTTGTGCCTATACATGATCATCATCATCATCATCATCGTCATCATTATCGTCCCTCGTAAAATATTTTCCCGGACTAGAAAGATTCAAGATTTGTGTACGCGATTCTCGACACTAACAATTGATTTTATTTTTGCGTACAACGAAGTCAACTATTTATATATGCACTGCAGTTGTGTGTGTGTGTAATGTATCTGTTTCAGATAAAATAAAAGTAAAAAGAAATCGCGCGGAAAAACAATATATATATATATATATATATAAGGATTGACTTTCGGCAGATGAATGGATTTCGAATTATATACAGTCGTGATTATGTTAAGTAGGTATAAAAACATTGCGATTATTTATGTAATATATTATGCGAATCGGTTTGCATATTTTAACGTTTGTACTGTATTTTATATTTTTACGAAAACCTTAGCAGATAGAACACTACACCATGTTATATATTTATGGTTCGAAGAGACCAAAACGATTTTTTAAGTAGCACTTATCGTGCGCATACCGACAAAACGTTACCTGTATCGAAATGCATTTTGAGAACATGAACAAGCATGAATGATACTTGCGTTTTGTACGAGAAAAGTACTCGTCCCGGTTTGGAACTAACAGCTGCAGTTTAGGTCATCTGAATATTAATCTTCTTTGACGCTATATTAGACGTGTATATAATGACGTATATAACGTTGTAAATTATGGCGTTTATTTTCGTTTTATAAATTTATAATTCTTTATAAATGTCGTAAATAATAAAATGGCGACCGTTTACGGTGGTTTTCGACGGTAAAACAAAATGTGCACTCTTAATAAATATCAGGTTAATGTTCAAAAAGCATCGGCCATAACGGTGTTCTGCTGGTGAAGTGTAATTATATGGTTTTTATCGTCGCACCCTCGTATACCTGTACTATCGCTATGTTTAATAATTTAGAGGTAGAATATTGATTACCCAAAAATGAAATATGAGTCATAAAGTCTAGAAGTGTGAACTTAAAATTTTTATTGTTTCCGGTTTGGGTTTCTGTTAGAACCAGTCTTTACATATTATGTGTCAAACTAAATATTGACCAAGAGCTGAATTATGTAGATTGTATCATTTTAAGCAATTTTATTGGTCGAAATTATCCATAGTCGTGGTATTATACAAGGTTAGTGGTTTTACATATTACCGCAGGTTACCGATAGTTTGAATACTTATCTTTTAACCGATAATTGAAAACTATTATAAATGATTATTATTTATTACTAAATTGCAATTTTTTAGTGTGCATAATCACATGACGTACAGCTCTGTTATTTTTCACACTTCAAATAATAGTATAATAATAAAAACTATTTACAATTTTAAAATTATTGATATATATATTCTTATTAAAAGGCTAGATTTCTGGTAATAGTTTAAATATAATCATAATATGCAACGCGGGATCAGTGTAATTGCACCTTAAAGGCACAATAAGGGTTCAGGGTCTTTCAGAAGTATTTCTATAATTAAAATTGTACGTTCCGGTAGTCCAATTTCAGTATAACAATCGGTTCAAAGATCAGTTAAATCAGTTGAAAAATAATTTGTGCAGGTGATGCTATACCTTCTCAAGGTCTCCCCTGTAAGCAGTGTATTCTTGGAGTAATTTTCAAAGTTATAACACGGTGAACCATTGAATAAATACACGAAACGAAATCAAATCAAATCGAAGGCCGCTACTCTACTGACATGCGTGGCCATCGTGAAAAGGAAAGTTAAACAAAACACTTTACAAAAAATAAAAATAAAAACCCAAAACAATAATAATTATATATGGATAGTGAAGAACATATAAACACCTAAATAACAGAGAATCACAAAGAATATTTCGAGTAGTGCACCTAAATATTGAAGGTTTATCGAGAGAAAAGTCTGACATTTTAAGCAAAATGTTCAAAGATGTAGATGTGTTGGCACTCCAAGAAACTTACATTCCAAAAGGCGAGACTATACGCCTGCGAATACCTGATTTCAACATGGTTGACTATAAAAGACACCCCAAGTATGAGCTGGCAACGTACATCAACCAATAGAATAATAAGCAACACGTAAATCCTGTCAATAGAAATGCACACTCGATCGGCATATCTATGAGAAATGTAATAATATACAATGTTTACAACCTACCTCCAGAAAGGTATTGGATATGAGTCCAACTCATTGCTCCTAGTTAAAAAAACTACCAAAAATGTTCATATATGATTTTAATTCACATAGTACTGAATGAGAATAAAAATGAGACAAAATTATATACCATGTTGAAGTAAAGAGTGTGACTCTTTGTAGATCAAATACGATAAACGATCAATCCAGAAATTATATATTTGATAACCAACTAATGTCACTATTGAATGAAGAGGGAACGAGTAAATGGGTAGCTGTGGTGAAAGAAATACACACTAAAGCAGGAAAAGCTGATTATCATTGAGAAAGCTTAGTGCTGCACAGCTATCAAGAAAAGTTGGTTATATTGCAGCCAATGATATTGCGAGTTCTCGTTTCAAAACATAAAATATCAAGCCCCCAAAAAGCGAAAAAACAGATTTGAAAAGAGAAATTATGGAGGAGCTAAGGCAATACGAAGAAAAGTTAACACTTATGACAGAGTTCACTGTTGAATAAATCAACAATGCGCATAAATCCGTAAAAAACGGAAAAGTACCTGGAGCAGACGGAGTCCTTCAAGATTTCTTTAAATATTTCGTATCTCGGATCATAGATTGCAAGACTGGCCAATAAAATATTTAACACGAATATTCTTCCAAAATTCTGGCACGAAAACAAAGTGATAGCTATTCTGAAACCCAATGAAGTAGCTGCTAACCCGAAAAACTATCGACCAGTATTGCTGTTGTAAATAATGTGCAAATATTTGAATGCGCTTACAGCCACTAGTAGAAGCATCTCTACTAGAAGAACTAGCTGAGTTCAGGAAGAATAGAAACTGTTACGATCAAACTATTGCGCAGGCAATGCATATAAATAATGGTTTCCACGTGCAGAAAAAGTCCATTGCAGTCTTCCTCTCATCTGGCTTGGAAGAGAGAATTACTATTAAAACTGGCTGAAATAATAAAGTACACAACGACATTAAGAATATTAGAAAACTTGCTATCAAATAGAAAATTCTGAGTATCTTTTAATTGGCAGATAAGTGGCTATAAAATACTTTCGAATGGACTCTTTCAAGAATCTGTGTTTTCACCAATTTTTTTTAATGTATATACGGCTGACAATACAGACACGGTCTCGAAAAAATTCATATACGCGGATGATGTGGCACAAGCTAAAACCTTCGAAATGCTAGAGTGTACGCTGAATGACCATCTAATAAAAATTCAAAAATACTTCCAAAAGTGGCATTTAACACTGAATCCAAGTATAATGATGGCAAGGGCCTTCCATTTCAACAATTGGTAGGCAAAAAGATAACTCTACATAGAGAAATTGGCTGGGAAAAAGATTTCCTTAGAAGAATACCCCAAATATCTAGAAGTGAAATTTGATCGAACTCTAATACGCAATCAGCACCCGGAAGGTGTTAAAAACAAACTAAAGACGCTCAACAACGTTATAGCTATGTTAGCCGTTACTAGCTGGAGATGTCACACTAGCATACTCAAAATTACAGCTCTTTTTATGGTGTACAAAGTCACTGAATAATGTGAATATATGTGGGCCCGAAGCGCTCGTGGTAGAAAAGTTGATGTTCAGTTAAACCATGCACAATGCACATCATATCAAGTACTGTTAGGTCCATTTAAACAAAATGGCTACCATTTCTCTCCAATATAGCTTCTCTAGGTCTAAGGAGATTATACGCTACAAAAACTTAACAGTCTACCCAACTTACCACTATAAATGGATATTCTTGAGCACTCATCGTTACGTTTAAAGTCTAGAGTCCCCATATGGCATGCAGAAGTGCACGAAGAGACTAGAGTGCTTGTGGAAAATACGATGAGATCCAACAGAAACCCGTAATTGAGAACTGATAAAATAATTGTCCATAAAAGTTCCGGTTTCGGATCTTACAAGGGCCCAACGAACAGCACTTAATCGCATTAGAACAGGACAAGGAAGGTGCAATTACCTACCTCATAAATGTATCACCGTCAGCTCACCACTTTAGTGGAGTCATATCCTAGCACTAAGTTTGAAGAAAGGTTGCCATAATTTAACGAGGGTGGTTCAATTGCAGCGAAATGGCTTGAAGAACTTGTAGTACGTCTGTGATACTATCTTATTTTTATCTCTCTTATTGTTATCACTTATATATATATATATATTTATCTATCTTTGTTTGTCTATTATTATAATTTATTTAAATACTTTGAATTGTTTTACCATATAAATAAGCCGTACTGTCATATGCATAAATAAATAAATGATTTAAAAATATTTGTGATCATAAGAAATACATTATTATGTTATCATTATTCGTTCTGAAAGTTGATAAAAACGTATGACTTAAACTAGTTGTTATAAAATTATATTTTTTTTTAATACTCTAGTGTATAGACATACTATTTGATTATTCATATGTATTGTGTTTAATACTCCATTATTTTTTATTATTATTATTATATTCATTTTTATAAAAGTAATAATTTTTTAAATTTAAGTATAAATACAATTAATCGGTTATTGGCATTGCAATAGAAAGAAGACATTTTATTTTTGTGTATCTTATCTAATAATGCACTTTTAGACTTTATTTTTAGATACGAAAATGTGCCGTTATTTTCGTAAAAATAATGTATTTAGAAAAATACGATTTAAAACCCGCAAAACAGTAACGGACCGATAAAATATGTTATATATATATATATATATATATATAAAAAAAAAAAAAAAAAATTAAAAATACACGAAAAGTACAATCTGGAAACAGTATACATACGGATATGTTTATACATATAATATATTACGTAAGTTAAAAAGAAAATAAGTATATCAATTATACGCACACGACTCTACTATATAATATTATGTCCAGTCTGCGCACGTCACGGAATCGTAGCAAACGTATATGACCGACCCCCCAGAGTAATAAGTCGATTCACCACGTCCCAGTGGATGATCCTTTAACCGTAGTTTCTTTGAAGTTTTATATACTCTATACGTTAACCTTTTTTTGCCCCCTTTTTTTACGATTTATCCTATTCGCAACCTTACAGTCGCGAGTACGGGTGTATTTCGGTCGGTCGATGAACAAACTACACACATATACAGTAGTTGAGAAAAGTAACTGCTCGCTACACAAGCGCCAAAACCTTTATCTGTAATATATACGTATTATACAGTAGCTGCCGGATGATGATAATGATGACGACGACGACGACGACGACGTATGACGATTGATGGGGCGGGGAGGGATTAAGGGGGTACAATACTGTAAAAGGTATATATGTTCACACACACACACACACACACACACACACACATACACATACACATACATTGATACGTATAAACACACACAAACACATACAGACATATTACATATATATATATATTATACACGCAATACGAGTTGGAAAAGTTTAATGTCCAAAGGGTATCCGTTGAATAACTGAACCGGACGAAATATACATCGTATCGGTGGGTTATCCGAACGATTTACGTTCGAACGGGGATGGAAAAAAAAGCCAAAAGATATTTACTCTGGCGAGTAAGGCCGGTGATGGGGGGCAGGGGCCGGGCCGAGAGTGTTTCGAATTTTCTTCGAGTTCGTCTTGATTTTTGCCGCGCCCTTATACGTATTATCATGCACACAACGCGATTCTGCGCGATTTCCGTTGTAAATAACGTGATAAGTTATGTGATTTCGAGATTTGGTTTTTTCATCACAGTCGTTATCATTTATAGTTTATCGTTGTATAGTAATTGTGTTCATACAGTAAGAACATTTTTTTTATTGAAACTGTTATGGCATAATAAAAGTAAATACGTCCTACACGACTTTTAATATTTAGAGATCGCCCGATGAAATATTTAAAAACAATAAAAATAAACACGTAACAAAATAGTAAATAATACGATTTTTGTCATTTGGAAAGTGTCCACAGTGCATATATAGTAGGTACCTACCGTAGTCATAGTTTAATCACGGTAGATATGAATGCAATTTGGTCACCTATAATTTTCCTATAAGACCATTTTTATTATATGTTAATTATCGGATTTTATTAATGGTTGGAATAAATGCTTTCATTAACGAATAACACTTCATTAACACAGAACTGTATTGGTTATTAATTCTATACTATGTTTCGCTGTAAAATGATTTTCGTAACTTAAGAACAATCGAAAATCTTCATCGCGACTTTCAAATGAACATAGTATAATATGTTCATAATTTGTAATTTTTTATATATATATACAATGGCAATGCGCACTATGTCACTGATAGGCTGACTGACTAGAAATTAAATTTCTATAAACTTTCTGGGCATTTGATTTTAATATTTTCTATTTTATTTTTTCGAATTTATATTTTTTGTCCCAAGCACAAATAGATGATAACAATCGTGATGAAAAATACGGCTTATCACGTTATTTCTATTTCCTGCGAAGATCGGTTCGCATATACGATGGAAGCCAAAAAAAAAAATTATAATATATATATACTTATGATATTTTATCAAGCTGTTATCGAAGCTGTTATCGCGTAAATACCGGCGGTTAGGATAGGTACACGAATCGATATCTCGAAGACACGTATGTGCATAAGCGGTGGGAGGGGGGGGAGATAGTGAGGGACGATGAAAAATCGAAACGAAAAATGTAATGTAAATCGACCGGTGGTGGTGGTGGTGGTGATGATGGTGGTGGTGATGGTGGTGGTGGTGGTGATGGTGGTGGTGGTGGACCGTCACCGGTCAGGGTTCGATGATGGCTATGGCCTTGGACTGCTGGCCGAGCCCCGCCGGATGTCAGCTGATCACCTCGTCCGGCGGATTGTTGGTCAGCGTGTTCCACAGCGGCGACCTGGCCGGTCTCGGAGGCGGTTTGTCCGTCTGCACGGCCACCGATATCCGGGCGATGGCCAGCACGTGTTGCTAGCTGTCCGGGCACACGAGCGCCTCGACCGCCCCACCGCCGGCGCCACTGACGCCGCCACCGTCGTCCGGGCCGGCGACGCCGCCACTGCACGTGGTGCCGCCACCGCTGACGACGCAGCTGCTTTCCATCTCGCTCCGCTCCTCCATCACGGGGTCCAGGTCGCAGGACGCGTACGACCGGCTCTCGCTGCGCAGCGGGTGGCCGCGGCCGCCGGGCGGCATCGCGCCGCCGCAGCTCGCGTTTGCGCCGGCTGCCAAGTATACGCCTGAAAGAACACGTTCGTACATTTTGTTAGTAACGTTAGGTTAGGATCGTGACAAAATCTCGGTAAGTGGACGGGCGACGACACGGTATGTGCGGGTGTTTCGAGGAGGAGAGATAGAGACGCGGGGCGGTGACATCACCAAGAGGAAACGTACGTCGAAGGAAAGACGGGAAGACGGAAAGTGGAAGAGATGTTATTAGACAGGTGCGAAGTGGGCGGGTGGGTGTGTAAGGAAGGAGGCAGCGGGAGATTGATTTGGACGGATGAGCGGGATTAAGGTGGCCGACTCGGAAATGGCCGGGAGAGAGAGAGAGAGAGAGAGAGAGAGAGAGAGCGAAGGTGAAGGAGTGGAATGTGAGCGTTAAAATCGGGAACGTCGTTGCAAGGTACATATCTGACTACAATGTAATCTTTTGAGTATTCTACTGCCAAAAGGCTAGGTGACAATAGGACCCTGCAGGGACAATTAAACCGCAGGTGACAGCAAGACCAGGACAATGCGATGATTTAGAATTGTTTACAACATCCATGGACATAAATACCGCAGATGCGAATAAGTCTGTCGGGGCGATAGTTGTCAAAACATTTGTGAAAATTTAGGCGACAAGAAGATCTCAATCACAATTTTAAAGTAATTTATAATACCACAGATAACATGAAAACAGATAGTGCATTCCCTATAAAACAATGTAAAAATTAATACGGTGTTCTAATAGGTATCGCCCAAATCAATGTGACCACGGATATCAACGCAAAACTATTGCATTTAGTTGGGTAAAACTTTTAGTTCATATATTATGACTCATGATATATATTGTCATGTTAATGACTTTTAACCATAGATAAAAGAATAACATATTCATGTAAAAGTAAAATAAGAAAAGTACAGTATGTAATTACGTTAAATATATTTAATTTAAAATTATTATCACAGTTAAAATGTTATCTGTGTTATTATTTTGATCTGACGGTACAGCGATAATATCGCATATCGATATCAGTATTACCACATATTATATGACAGACTAAATAATTTTGTTCCGTTAACATGGTCACACTACTTTCGGCGAGCTCATTATCGACCAGTTTTTGTTTACAGCCAAGTGCACTATCTGTATTCATGTTATCTGTGATAATACTATAATTTAATAAAAATTTTAATTAGATTTGTCGTCAATAATAATATTAGTTTAATCGTTCTAAAATCGGTCGTATTGTCACCTTTATAGTATTAATGTGGATTTGTCGACGTGGTGGGGAGGGGGTTAATACGATTGCTCATGGGACAACAAGGCCTAAGTTAGGTTGACAATATTAGATTGTCCGGACTTATTCTAATTTTGCCATCTTATTTTTGGTGATGTAATTATTGAATAATTATGGACGTTATTTTAACGGTGCGACGCTATGTATATTAATGTGTTCTGAATATTCTACTACCACATGCGATTAAATGCCGGTCAGTAGAGAGTGAAAGAACTTTGCTCGTTGGATATAATATTGGTGGTGGATGTATTGAATTCAAAAGCAATGATAAATCATTTCTTTTGATAAAACAGTTCCCAAAATCTTGATAGGATTTGCTATCCAACAATTTCTTTACTCCAAAACTCCTACTTTACTTTTTCTATCCGAAAAGCATTATATCCAGACAAAAATGAAAATCATTGTAAAATCAATAGATTCCTTATTCTTAAATTCAAAATCTAACTTTATATATAAAATAGTAAAACATTTTGATCGTTTTTTTTTTTTTTTTGTCATAGGAAAGTCTCTCAGACTATAGTTTATTTAATTCTCCGGTCGTTTTCGTTCACGTTTACTATATATTCATTTTCCTCTACCGTTTTCAAATTACTCTCCAGTCGTTTTCAGATTTTTTTCGTTCGTCCGCTTTCTCGCGTTTTCTCTGAACTTTCGAATAGTGGAAACAAAAGTTTTCCAGTGATCTCCGTGAATCGCGTCTTTACTCTGTGCGAAAGCGCACGGAACCGCGGTAGGAAACCACTGTCTGGATAAAATCGCGATAATTTTTATCATTTAATAATAATTATAATTTATTTTTTCGTTCGTTCCAATTACGTATTGTATCGAGTACGTATTAAATTATAGATCGAAATTAAATTATGCGTTATAATATAATACACTGTGACAAGTTCGTATTCAATTTGTGCGATGTTTTTTTCAGATATTCGTATATTTCTCCGTGGCGACAATAGTTATTTAAAACCTGAGGACGGTAAGTCTGACCGACTGATTTACAGAGTAGGTTTCTACCTATACTATAGTTTTTGTATTTCATGGTAATGGTTATCAAATCGTTGAACTCCCGTAAAATTTTTCACAATTTAACTTTTGTGTCATTGTGACGTTGTATGAAACCCGTTACCCTCAGGCGAGAATATAGCGAATCTCGAGGTTCTGATTCTTATAAAACTCCGAGAATAGTATAAGTTTGATCATTTTTCGGATTGTCAACTTTGTCAAACTCGTCCTATTCATCGGCATTAACTGGAATCGTGGACCATCTTCTAGAAAGTGTAGGCCATCTTCCGCCACCGGCGTAATATTTTTAAAATTAATTAATTATAACTATATTATCCAGGTGTTATATTAAAAAAAAGTTGAATTTACAATAGTAGTCTCACCCAAAAAGAGTTGCACTTACAAGAAGTTACGTCCGGTAAGTGGTGCACTAAAGCTAGTATTATACAGGGTGGAAACAATTGTTTGTAACTTTTTATCTAAATCAAAATCCGTGTACAAATATTACATGTTTGATTTCTTGAAAAATTTAAACCTAAATGTGTTACATTAATTTTCGATTTTCTGGCCTCATCCAATGTCTTTTGGCGCTAAATCTCAAAAAGGGTAAAAAATAGAGTACATAGTATATAAATCCATAAAATAATTCTGTAAGGATTTTTATGGTGTCCTTATTTTTTGTTTAACTTGAATATTTGATTAGATATTATCAAAAAACCTCAATTTCACTTTGATTAGAAAAAAGTCTTATTTTACATACTATACCGAACATGAATATTCACATGAGCATGACCACACTTTTGTTTCTATCCTGTATATTTTGACTTTCTCACATTAAGAAATAATCGTTGAAAATTTAAAACACTATCGTAATGACTGCTGTAGTACAATGAATAGTGTAAAAAACTATCTTTATTTTACGATGGTCTAATGCCCATATGCACAGTCCCGTTACATGTAACCGTTCGATGTATTACATAAACATCACTATTGTGTGTAACATAGACGTGTAGCCTTCAAGAAATTTATGAGAGCCCGTGAGTTCAATGTTGTAGAAAGAATATTTATGTGGCTCTTTACTATTATATTATAGTAGTTTATGGGGAGAAATCATATTTTTACGTGCTTGATATTTATTTTCTTTCTCTGATGTGTACACATACTCCGTGGCAAACCATCGTAGACGATTTTCTTTCGTCTGCCGTGTACCGACTACTGACTTTTCGACACGAGAAATTGTTTCCATTTTTTATTTTTTTTTTTGTTAAATAATATTTTCTTTCTTTTTTTTTTTTTCTATTAATATCGCTTCTCATTTTGGTTTTTATCTTCTGTATTTTTTTATTTTTAATTAAAAACGTATTACAATATTTTGATATAAAAATGTACGATATTTATATGTACCCAATGACTATGTTCATCAACAAATTTTAAAGAAATATAATATCGTCATTGTTTTATAATTAATATTTTATCATAATTTATAAGCTAAAATTATATCATTTATCGTATATTTTGGAAATTGGAAATGTTAATAATGGAGATTGGAATTAATTATTCAAGTAGGTACAATTAGGGTTGTCAATATATAGGGTATGACCGGTTAGGTCAGTTGTCGGTACGAACCGAACGTAACCGGCTTACCTATAAAAACCGAATATTTCGATCCAATCGCGAGATCGATAAAAAATATATTTTGCCGTTTTCGTAAAATTGGTTATCTGGCTATAAATCTTGTTATCTTGTATCACAAAATAAAAATTGTACATTTTTACAACGAACTAGGATGTATCTCTAAAGCCACGGTCCCATGACGTGCGTAGTTGACGAATATTCGATATTCACGGGTACTCGTGCGTCGTGGGAACGGTATATAATCGTACGAATAATATTCGGTATTAAATTTTGTACCTTCCCGTGGATTGTCGATAAATGTGACGCGAGTCAAATAGATTGTTACCGACATAATATAATATGTTAACAATATGAGTATTCACGAGTCTGTTTATTTAGCTATAAATAATAAATATACACTTAAAAATGAATTATTATTTATTGCGTTTTGTAAAATTAGAATAATATTTTTGTTGTCGTTGGGCCGGTATTTCTGAAATGAAAAGTTGGCAACCCTACAGGTACAATAATAGTAAATATAAGTTCTATAATATACCTACTAATATATATATATATATATAGGTATATACAAAAATGTAAAAGTAAAAATTGATCATTATTATATATTTATTATAGATAGATCAAGTCAGTCAAACTAAAAGATGAACACATTAAGTATTACATAAGACTTGTGTGGTGGAATTTGAGTGCAAAATTTTATGCGTAAGTTTATGGGATGACATCTAGCACATGAATATCACATTGCAACGTAAACATAAAAATGTATAAAGTATATAAAATGTCTGTGCATACGAGCATTACAGATATATATATGTATTATTAATTATGTCTATCTTATTGTGGATACATTTACAATCCATTTATCCATCCATAATTAAAATTTTTTCGTTTATATTAAAAGAAATAAATATGCGTTATTACGAAATTTAATAATATAATTATCTAAACGATCATAATATGTTATCAAAAACGGGGAACACTTTGCTTATGATCGTGGTTGACCCGTGGTAAATTTATATCGCATCCCATGCAAATTTCCTAAATAACGCCCTCGACTATAATATTTCGGAAAATATGCCCGGACTATGTAGTAAAAATAAAAAATAAAAAAAAAACAGGCCTAACATAAAATTCAATAGGGCGTGAAAGAAAGGAGTGTCATTTCAAGCTTCTAAAAGGAGCGTAGACTAATTTTTCCAAAATAACAGGTCATTTTTATTATAAAAACCAAACTGTAAAAGAGAGAGAGAGAGCTATAATATGATATTACCCTTAAATTTTTTCAATTAACACTCGCTGATTTTTCCAATATTAAAATATCAAAATATCATTTTACCAATAATATGTTCGGTTAAACACATGCAAGATTATTCATTACGATACTAATAATAATAAAATGAAAAAGTATAGGTACGTAATAGTTTATTATAATGTCTATGTGATCCATAAAAGTGTATTTTTGGTTTTGCGCTGGTTTAACACCGGCCACCAAAGAACGCACTTGTCTATAAGTTATGCCACCCTCCCATCTAGTACTGATAAGAAGTAAAACTGACAGATTTTTTGGAGAATAAACATATTGTGTCACAGAATTTAATAACAAACCCGATACCCTTCGTGATAACACATTCCTGAGATCACCGTAATTATTAATGTTGTATAATCAGTAGCTAACCCTTTGGGGGCGATATTGGAATGATTGTTTACGGTTCTAATCAACCACCACATAATTGCTTATTGAGATAATTAGAACTACGGTTATGAACTACGGTTGTAGGTCATATTCGGTATAGCCGCGATTATAATGAGTTATCATACAAACAGGTTTAATATCAATTTATTTTATAACTATTGATTAACCATTCAATTGATTTATAATGATAGGTAGCCATTTTCTTTGTTTTCGTAAGGCCATAGAACGTTTTCATAGAAAATAAATTAAATAACAATGAAATAATTTTCAAAGAAAGTCACGAATTCCTCATCACTACTAGCCCTTTAACCAAAAAGATTCGTCAACACTATTTTCGGAAGCTAAACGGGTGGTGGCGGCGATATTTTGAGTACATATTATAACTAGGTATATATATTAAAATATATAAACACGAGAAAAAGTTCATGTCCTTTCAAAATTATTTCGTCGACACCCTTCCCCCCTCATAAATATGTGAACAGTAATATATGAGTACAACTATTCATAAATCATAATAATAATAATAATAATAATAACAATATATACATTTTGTTTTAATAGCGTTGGAGGATTATTTTTATTTTTCGTTAACTCAATATTAAGCCAATGTTTCATTATACTCAAAGATTAAACTTAACGATTTGAAAATTATTGTTCGTTAACTATTAACTTTTAGCCGAAGGTTTATCTGTGAAATTAACGTACCTAATTTATTTTAGTTAGTTTTTTTCATCGCTCGTCTTTGTTATAGACGAAAGTATCGAGAAAAAAAAACGCAATAGGTCTAAAAATATCGTCATTCTATGCAAATCTCTATGGTATAACAATTAATAGTTGTGCGTATTGCATTTTATTTTGCATGCTCGACACTATTCCGACACTCACTAGTATTGTAAACGCAGTAATATAATATAGCTCATGGGTGTCACCGAGCGGACTAGTTTCCACGAGGATCCGTTTCGAAACTTTTCGCGGTCTAAAACATCGCAATAATTTTCTACCGAAACTTCATAATTCTGTTTAAATAAGCAAAAAATTGGTCATCTAACAATTTTCCACCAAAAATAATCAAAAAATGGGACCCCATTTCCAAAAAAAGCTAGACACAATAAGAGGTACCTATAGGGGTAATGTATAATAAAAAATATATGCCAATGTAGACGGTGCACGATCACGGTGAGGTTCCGAGGTGAAACAGCTGCAGGTCATCGTCACGCCGAAGCGAATCAATTCATTTATAAAATTATAAAAATGTATTTAAGCGACCATATGAGCCCGATACAGGTGGTCAGTTAAAGTGGCGGTTCGTCAGGGGAGTCTTTGAGACTGCGACTCCTCACAAAAAAAATCAGTAATACAATAAAATGGTTAGATATAAAATTGTATTATAATTTAATATTTTTATCTATTTTGAAAACAATTGTCAATTATTTTCGACATTAATATTGATAATATTATAATACCGGGTATTATATTTTCCCATAAATAGTAAAAAGCAGGGAGTCAAAACGGGTTAAAATTTTTCGGGTTTCGGGTTACGGATTTAAACCGGTTAAAATTTTTCCGGGTTTCTGATACGTGGTTAAAAAACGGTTTTAATTTTTTCCGGGTTCCGGG